>CAJNIZ010043635.1:34066-55047 GCA_905231905.1 Symbiodinium pilosum | reverse complement strand
TTGTCTACTTCCTCACAGCCTGCTGGTTCACACCAGCAGGGACCCTAATATAGACCGCAAACATTAGAATTCTCATCATGGGGACCCCAAAAAGGGACCCCTAATTTTGAGAACCCGGATGTACCTCAAAAGGGGGCCTAGCTTGAAGAATAGCCCGTGGCCAGTCAGTCTTTTGCCCTGCGCGCCCGCCACAAAACATCTTCAGGACGAATCAGACCCGGAAAAGTGTTTAGGGTTTGGGGTTTAGGGTTTGGGGGTTCAGGGTAACTCAGGATTTAGGGGAGGATTTGGGCGTCTGACATTTCAGGGTTTGGGGGGGGGTTAGGAGTTTTGGGCCTCAGGGTTTCGGGTATGGTATGGCAGCCTGCCCAGGCTCGCAACGCGGCTTCAAATGGCCAAAAGCCCCGGGGGATGGAATGTAGTATTCGAGGGCCCTGAGAACCTACGACAGGGACATTGGTAATTATTCAAAGCCCAAAAGCCTACACCCTAAACCCCTAAACCGTAGACCCTGAACCTCTAAATCCTAAACCCCTAGACCCCTAATCTCTATAGAAACCCCTAAACCCTAAGCCCTAACCCCCAAAGCATTGATTCTGAGGAAAGTGTTCTCGAGCTGCGGCCGCTTTGCAGCATTACCTTAGACCTTGCGAACTTCCCGAACCCTAGGGATCCGAATCTACAAGCTGATTAATAATGGGGATCAGCAGGGTTGTTGAATGGACTATATGGGGTATTACCTTGATCCCGACTTTTCAGGAGTACTTCCCACTTTGGACCCAAAAGTTTATAAGAAAGTCACGCTTTGGGCCCTGAAGTCTGTGAGTGGTATCTGCGTTGGCCTCTGTGATCCCTATGGGAAGGTACCCTAAATCCTAAACCTACGCCCTAAACCCCAGCTTTTGTAGACAAAGCATGCCATCCAGATTAACGTGTGGGCTCTCGGCGATCGTATAGTTTTTGATTGATGTTAGGGAAATTAAATGAAAAGCTATCATGATAAGGAGACCCTGCCATTTACTTTACATCCCATATCTGAATTTCTAGGTAACTTAATCCAGGGTCCCTGACAGCAAACCTTTCAATCTCTAGCCGGAGGAAGAAGAGCCGCAGATCGGCTTACCTCACACGCGGTTTAGGGTTTACAGTGTTTGGGGGAAATCTGGCATTATATAAGGGTTTCAGAATTAAACCCTTAGAGCGCTATCCCTGGTTCTCAGGGAACCCTTGAAGGAAGCCTAGGAAATCACATTGTTTCATAGATGGACCATATTGAGTGAACCCTGGAACCCATGTTATCATCGCCGCATCTCATCCCTAAACCCTACATAAACCCTTCAGGCAAGTATCTGGAGAAAGTCATTTCCTCGCTGATCAAGATGTTCTCTGCCAGCGTCGGGCTCCAGCAGCTGCTTGGAAAATTCCATTCCACTTTGCGAGGTTGAGATTCAGGGGTTTAGTTTAGTCAAAGTTTTTCAGGTTCGGGGGCCTTTGAAGAGTATGAGGGGTTTTCATGGGTAGACTCCTAAGCCCTAAGCCCCAGAAGTAGGTGCAGGTCTGGGGGAACCACGGCTCATGACAACCTTGTGCGGGCGGCATACTGCCTACTTGTAACCTCACGTTAGACCACTCAGGTCAAAGGTTGAAACCATGTGACCCTAGTACGGGCCCTAAACCCTGGGATCCTTACATACTTACTATATACCCTATATGTACCCAAAGCCCTAAGCCCGACAAAAAGATTCAGGGCCCATACCTCTAGGAGCCGTCAAGCTGGGGTTTAGCAGGTTCGGTCTGAGGGGCCGGTTTGGGGTTTAGGGCCTAAACCCTAAACCTTAAATCCTAAACCCTAAACCTTAAACCCTAAACCCTAAACCCTAAACCTTAAACCCTAAACCCCTAAACCCTAAACCCTAACCTAGGGTTTTTTGGGGTTTTGGGTTTAGGGAGCATCAGGTGACCCAGTTTCAGGCACGGTTTTTGGGGGCTCTGGGTTTTCATATTCTCAAAACCCTGAATCCCACACCCTAAGCCCTACCACTATGGGCTATTAGACCTTAAGGGTACCTGAATCTACCCTTAATAGGGTCCTAATAGGGAATTTTAGGGTCTAATAGCCCATAGTGGTAAGATATATTGTCCAGGCTGAGCCCCTCTTATGTGAGCGTCCTCAGGCAAGGGGTAGTTTGGAGTCTTCTGGGCATCACATGTCCCCTGCCGGGGTCTTTGTGGCTTTCAGCTTCTTCGGCACAGAACTAAACTGTAAGCCTTAAACCCAACCCCCCATAAACCCCATGAACCGTAAACCTCCCAAATTTTGTATTGGTGCTTAAGGGAGAGTTGCGGAAAGGATCCCTATAAAAGGGAAGACGGTTTAGGTTTGAGGGTATATATAATCCGTAACAGAAGTACTTACGTTAAGCACCTGAACCGAAAAAGTAGGTAAAGTAACAGCCCCAAACCCCTAAAAACAGCCCAAAAGGTTATTAACCTACATATGTTGGGGTGTTTAAATATGGGGTACGAACCCTAAACCCTAAACCCTTGTATATATAATTAGATGTACATATATATGAAAGGTTTGTCGATCTGGTGAACCTGCCGGAGAAGTCCACGCTGAAGTCCAGAGGCTCCCATGTCCTTCGCGATCCCGAGCCGCTGCCCCAGGGGTTTAGTAAGGGTTTAGAGTTTAGGGTTTAGAGTTTAGAGTTTAGAGTTTAGGGTTTAGAGTTTAGGGTTTAGGGTTTAGGGTTTAGAGTTTAGGGCTTAGGGTTTATCATAGTACCCACCCCACCCCAGATTAGGGTTTAGGGTCTAGGGTGTAGGGATTAGTAATGGGGTTTTAGGGTTTAAGGTCTAGGTAGCTTGTTGGGGTTTTCAGTTTAGGGTTTAGGGTTTGGTGTTTAGGGTACATGCATGGGTCAGGGGGAGTGTTGCAACGTATTCTAGAAGCCTGGGTAACTACCAATATATGGAAAAGGAAATGGACACCCAAGTGGACAGCAATTTTGCATGGGCTGGCAGGCACTATGAGGTAAAAGCCCAAATACTTGGCAATGTCAGTTCCTGATAGTCCACCCTTAGAGATAGCGGAATGTGCCCCAAAGCCTTACGCATTTCTTTCAGGCCAGCGCATCAGATTCGTTAAGGTTGTGTACCTGAATTCGAAGGTAACCAGAGAGTTGATGCCCGGTCTTCAAGATGGCGCTTGAAGAGCGCAGCACTTTTAAGAAGAGATTGCCTGTGACTTTGAGCTAGTAAATGACGGGCAGAAAGTAGGGTTTCTTTCCTTCAGGTTTTGAGCTCGTTTCGTTGAGAAATGTGCGAGCCATTCGGCTTCAAGTGCACACACAGTATGCCATGCGTGGTGAGCGGTCTCGGCACACCACAAAATTTGATAGGGAACAGTGCAAGTAGTGGTTCTGGTGTTCAACAGTCACAAGTTTGCATTCGGGATTCAAGGACTCTAGAGAGATTCTATGACAGGAGTGTGCAGGGGGGTTGCATTGCATGCGCTGCTGCAGTAATCAGTCTCTGGCATAGCTAAGACATGGATACAAGTGATATAAGTACATATATCATATAAGTAACCCAAATACTGTCATCATGACAGTTATCCTACACTTGTATATGTCCCGCTGCAACCCTAAGCCCTAAATCCCTAAAACCCTAAACCCTAAATCCTAAACCCTAAGCCTAAGCCTGAAATCCCTATAAACGGAGGTCCAACGAGATCCGCTTCGAGACGGACGGAGGTGGCAGCGACTTAGCTTCGGCTGTAGACATCCTCAGCTTGTCCATGTTATCTTACTGGTAGTTTAGGGTGTATAGCCTGAAGGGTCCAAGGAGCAACACAGCAAGGTTTCAGGGCCCAAATACTGTAGTATTGATGGTGTTTGGGCCCTAAAACCCTATTATTTTGGTCCTTGGACCCTTAAGGTAGGATTTAGGGCGTAAGGTTTAGGGCCATCAGACGCTATGGTCCCGACAGGAATCAGGAAGGCGCTTTTAAACAAACATTGGGTTAGGATAAAAATCAGATACTGTCACTAGCGCTCGGATCATACATACCATCTACTTACCTACGGTCCTTGCCCACTCAACACCCTACACCCTAAAGCCTGGGGGTGAGGGGTAGTATCTCATGAGAAAGCTGGATCCAACCTATAGTAGCAGCTTATGAAGGAGCTCTCGAAATCAAAATAATCCCTCTCTAACCTCATAGCCTGTAGACACGGCTCCTAAAGCCTAAACCCCTAAACCCTAAACCCCTAAATCTTAAACCCCTAAACCCTAAACCCAAGGCCAAGGCCCATTTTCCCAGAATCCGCCTTAAGGATCCGATGAGGATCAGCCCGACATCAAGAGAAGAAGATCCAGGCCAGGCAGAGGTTTCCTTGGTATTTCAAAAGGGTTTAGGGCTTAGGGTTCAGTGTTAGGTGTTAGCGTTTAGGGTTGAGGGCTTGAGGTGTGGGCTTCAAATCTTTAGGTTGGGCTAAGATCTGCACTTCAAGATCTCTTTAGCTTAGACTGGTGGTTAGTAGAGAAGAAGGGGACGTACTATATTCAGATTATATCGAGGCTATATAGGGATCATATTCCCTAAGCCCGAAACCCTAAAGCCTAAACCTATAGGGGTTATACTCCCTTGTTCCTCAGCAGCCACCAGTATGACAGGTTGCATCATGAGATTGGCGCCCAGTGGAGTGGGCCGTTATGAGGATCATACCCATAGATAGTCCCTCTCAAAGAATATGGGGCTATACCGTAACAATGGAAAAGAGCATGGAGACCACTTAGGGTTTTCAGGGTTTAGGGTCCCCCTTAAACAGATAAAATATGGCGTATATGGGGATCTTTTTTGACATTCTTGGAGGGTCAGGGGGACTCTTACTGAGCCTCCCTGACCTTCCAAGTTGGGCAATTCTATACTCGATCTACTACTTAAGGTGGACTATAGGTTCAGGACAAGCCCAAAGGGAGGCACGTGAAATGAAAAGGCCGCTCCTCCACTATATGCGCTTTCCAAGGTGCGGAATTCGCAACACCTGCCTCAAACCCTAAACCCTAAAACCTTAAAACCCTAGACCTTAAACCCTAAATCCTGACGGCCCGGAAAATGCCGAGGCGGGTGCGACAGGATTAGCTCAGTGCATATTTTGCATGTAAGCGCCATGAGCGAGCCTTCGGATTGAAGTAAGGGTTTCCTCCTATTTTGGGGTGTGAAGGGTTTAGGGTTTAGGGATACTACCCGTAATAATGGAGAAACAAATGAAAAAGTGATTGAAGATGACCTGGAGGCTGGTATGGTGGTTCATGGAGACTAGGTATGTGAGGTAGGGCTTGTGCTGTGGTTTGGGTAAGCGTACAGTATATGGGTGGTTGTCAAAATTACGGTCCACTTTGGGTTCCTAATTATAGTACGGCACCTAATATTTAGGGCACCCAACAAGGGACCATAATTTTGACAACCACCCATATAGAGTTCCTCAGAAAGGTTAGTGACTGTATGTACTTGTTTTCCACCTTGCGGGGGGGAGGACCATGAATTAAGATCCTACAGCGGCTCTGAATGTAGAGGGGTTAGGTGGCCTCCACGTGTTGGCTTCATAGGACCCCTGTAAGCTAGAGTTCTCCTTGCTACAACTTACACTCTCCTCAAGATCAATGCCCCAAAGAGTTCATGTAGCTATATGTTATATACTTGGCCCTAAATTCGATATTTGGAAACCTTCTGGGCCTTAGGTATATACTCTAGAACTACATGGACCCTTTGGGTGTGGTCAAAGGCAATCTGTGGATGAGTTTTTTTGTGCCAGGATGGTAACCAAAAGCTTCTCCATCCCCCTCGGTGGAGCCGTGCGCGTGATGACCTCCAAGGAGGGGGGTCGTTGCTGATCCTGACGACATGGTCTACAGGGTTGTATTCCTGTGGAGGTAGATATAGATTCGTGACTTTGAGAGCCGTCCATGCGTAGAGTTGTGGTCCCTTTTGGTGATGAAGACTGGACGGAAGACAATGGAATAAGTGAGACGGATTACTTAGGTGGACCTCCCGCCCTGTAATAGTGTATAATCGGCATATACGAAGACGTGAATACAATTACCATATTCTTTAGAGGGATTACTTTCTTATCTCGAGCTGTTCGGATCTATAAGTTGGGTCATGGGAGCAGAACCAGGCCTCAATTCCAGGGCTGCAGCACCCACAGTATGTGCTATTAGATGCTTGGGCCCTGAGGGTTAATGCCTAACAGCACCATTTACTAAGGACCTTGAACTACCAGATGACGAGAATAGGGTCCCATTTTTTGGGGGGTTGCGGTAACTAAGCCTTCTTGCTGAAGGAGAAAGAGCTCACAAGCTTCTTCTCGCAGGCATGGATGGCATGCTGTTTCCTGATTCCTGGGAGGATTTTTACAACAGATGCCCCTTAAGCATTCCTAGAAAAAGTGTAGGATAGGGTACCATATTGTGGGCTCTACTTTCAAGATCCTTCCAAGGGTCTAGGCTTGCTAGAGGGATCCGAACTGGGGGGAAGACCGGGTGCATCGCAGGGAGGAAGAATTGGCTCCAGATGAACAGTTAGAGGTGGAGAGATTAAGTGTTCAAGTTCTCAGCATGTATTCTGATTCCCGGAGGCGCTTTGGAACAAGGAGACGAACAAGGTTCAACCAGAGTTCAAGCCACTATATTGCTTCTCGCGACTTTTGCGGCTCCGAAGCCAACTTTGGTCAAGTTCCATTTTTTACACATGCTGATGATGGTGATAGCGACTGCTGAGCCTGGTTGCATCAAGGGCAATACCCTCAACCCTATACCCTAAACCCAGTTCCCCAAAACATCTACCCTACAGCGCATGTAGCTCCAAAGCCTCGATGACTGCTTCTTATGGCTTATGTACCACGGCGGGTTGCTGTTGAGGAGCTTATCTAAAATGACCATAGTGATGAAACCACTTACCCAAATAGCTGCAATCTAATCTAAGTGCCTTGACAGCAAGCCGGCCAGTGATCCCTGGACTTGCCTCAGGGAATGGATCCTTACAGCAGCCCGTATGGAATTCACAACAATACTGATGTAGTTTCCATGTTCCTTTCCCTTATATGAGCTATAGTCTTAACCCCCCAAAGGGGGTTTTATAGGGGATTAGATAGGGACGTCTTAGGGGGGTTGCCGGGGGGAAAATACTTGTGTACACTACAGCTCATATAACTTATACGCAAACCGTGGTTTCCATTTCATTGTCCATTGTGTTCTCCATTTGATTTCTCCATTCTTGGGTGTAATGTCCCCAGACCCTCAACCCCAACCAGGGCTAAGCAGTGCTGACCAGAGCACAGTCTACCTCGAGGGTCAGGAAGACTTCGTAACCTAGTTATCCCCATTATCAGCCTACTTACTAAGTCCCTGGTTAACAACCCTATAATCCATGTAGTGACCCTAGTACTAACCTATTTACTAAGTTCCTCTGACCCTCCAAGTACCACAAGCTCAGTCTTTCGCCAGGTCAGCGAGCTCACACAGGTCCAGCTCGGTCGAATGTACAGACCGCAGGCACCAGGGATTTAGGGTTTAGGGCTGTCTTGAGGGTTTATGTTGTAGGGCGTGTAGGGCTTAGGTTTAGAGTGTAGAGCTGTGGCTATAGTGGACAACGGAAATCTTGCATCACGTTCGTAGCCCCAAAGTACGGAGACTGGGGTTATCTAGAGTGGTGGAAGATGTCCTTCCATTCACAGCTACTCTCCAATGGTCACAAATGCTATGACAAATATCTTTACTGCTGCTACACTATGGTAGTTACCCTAGATAGGGGGACCCCCATATAGACCCAAAAGCACAGTAATCCCTCTTATATGAACCACCCAAAATGGTACCCTAATCTTGGGAAACTCCCATATACGCAGACCCTGAAAGGGATCCAAAAATTAGATCCCCTAGAACCATATGAGAAATTATATAAGGTTTATATAGGGGTTTATAATGGGTCAATATAGGGGATCTAATTTTTAGATCCTCCAGGGGTCTGGGTAGGGCTTACGGGTCTTTAGGCTGATGACATTCGTCTCGCCGGATGGGTGAGCAACAGATACTTCACCTATGTGAGGATTGCGTATGGTTCCTCAAGGCCTGCGATACGGCTCAGATATAGAGTTCCGGGATCAAGGATTACATCAGTAAGGAGCTAGCTGGGGGTGTCAGATGTTGTGGCAAAACCTCGCGATCGAAAGCTTCACCTGCTAGAAGCGGCAGGTTACGACCGTTTTTGAACAGCACATCTGCCTAAAGACTTTAAGATCTCACGCTTCAGGTCAGCAACCGTGCCACATTGAATTCACAACCATATTCCATGGCTGACGTGTGCGTTTTCACCCTCATTTTCCGGCTTTTTGTTCAGGGATTACTTAGGGGGTCAGGGGGGCTTAATAAGTAGGTCACGAACTCCTGTAGTCCAAACAGTAACCCTTGTTATCCCCATTATTGACCTATTTCCAATGGCTACCAGAGACCCTTGGTTTTTGGAGCCATGCCAAGCAAGCTGGGCTGGCTCAGGGAGCGCATCCAAAGCTGCCACCACCTGCGCAGCCTGAAGCTACTGTGATGCCAGCATCGCCGACAGCCATCATGGGACTATCTGGCCCATATGTCATGTCAGCAATACCCTCCAGGCATTTGGTAGTTTTCCTAAAATAGGGGGACCCCAATATAGATCCCAAAATAATATAGTCATTATTATTGGGACCCCCAAAATGGTACCCCCAATTTCAGGAAACCCCCTTTTAATCATCCCGGCAGCACCCAAAAACTGCAATTCGCATGGTTTGTAGAAACTGTGGATTGATACTCGTACCTTCCGCAAGTTTCAGAGTCCGCGCGGGTATCCCGTAGAATGTCATCTATTTCCTCTTTGGTTCTAGTACTCTGTCACAAGAATGCTTTCTTGCCTGGTTCAGCCACAAAGACGCATTCATCATGCACAGATCCATTACCGTCTATATGCCCTCTTCCATTTCTGCAGAATACAATCATAAAGAATGAGGAGGGCCCAAAACATGATCAAATATATTGAGGTGTTTCACGAGTTGCCCTTTTAATCGCATCCCGTCCACCAGCAACATGAAGTAAATCCCAGCCGCTAAGAAATCTCAGGGGATCCGCGTTGGCTACGTGCCCGCCGTTGCCTTGCGAGCGCCGCACACAAAAGTTGTCGAGGACAACAAGTGGAGTTGCAGTACTATTGACACTCTGGCTTACGGCTTACGTTTTGTATTGCTTATTACGTTCGGCTACATGCTTGTGGGGTGGCACTTGACTTGAGAGGCAACCCAGATTTAGGTGTCTATGTGAGGCCGTGTGGAGATCGGTGTTACTGGCTTTTAGGATGACTTCGGGCACCCTATTGAAGTTGAAGGCTCAGGGTTAAGGCTAGAGTTCTTATACAAGCCCCGATAAAACGGCAACAAACTTTTGTGATAGGAGTCCAGGGCAGGTTCAGATTGAATATGCAGGGACCGAGTCAGATTTTGTTTAGATCATTTAGGTTGTTTCTTGAGGAATCCCGTACACCCACGTTTATGACGGATTTGACAAGTTTGCTGAAGGACGGTGATTTTTTCTAGGGAGCCCGGACGAAGGGAGCCACGTGCGCAATAGTCTAAACTCCTTAATGGGGCTTATACATAGGCGGGGAATACTAAAGGGGTGATTAAGGAGGATGCTAGGAGTTCCTGCGCCCATGAGCGGTGATTTTCAAAAAAAACTGATTTCTGTTCCCCTCAATCCCTTTAGATTCCTTTCAAAACCATAAAAATATTTTTATAGGGCCCCAGATCAACCCTAGTCATGCCCAATACGTGTAGAGTCACATGTCACAGGCGCTGGAACGCAGACGCAAAAATGCCTTTCTACAGGGGTTCAGGTGTGTCATAACGTAGATGCCTGAAAGATTACCAATACTGCTCCCTTAGATTCCTTATGTACTGAATGGAATAGCACCAAAGCACAACGCTGAATATGTAAAGGCCTCTGCAGTATATGTTGTAGTTTTCATGAAAAAGGGGACCCTCATATAGAGTCGAGTATACTGTAATTAATCCCTATTAAAGCACCTTTGAAAGGGGTCCATGTTGGGAACTCACTATGTCCATCATTGTTGTGGTTTGGCCAAACAGGAAATCCTCGATGGTTGCCCAGTCAACATCCCAGCAGCCAAGCTCATTAAGCTGTGCCTCGTCCTGTGATAGGCTCAGGGTTCAGGTCTTGTAGGGTTGAACCTGTTTTAAAGTTATGGTTTTAGCGTTTTGGTTTCAGGGTCCCGTGTTTAGGTATAGGGCTTGGGTGTTAGGGTTTACGGCTTAGGTTCAGAGTTAGGTTTAGCGTTTGGCAGTGTCTACAAACAGGGTACCCCGGGGACCCAACAAATCCAAAGGGACAACGGGGGTTTTCTGGGTGTCCTCGTAGGAAGTCTTAGTATTTGGCTGTTGTTTCGAGAAAGTTCTACATTGATCCCTCTTCAGGCGTGCTATGACAATATCCTTGGATGTACAGCGATGCCATTCTGATGGGAGTAGAAGGTCCTCATAGGTCCTAAACCCTAAACCCTAAACCTTAAAAAATCGCATAGATGCTTGGGAGCTTGCTCAAAGTCAGTCATAGACGTGTTGTTGCGGGCCCTTGCCACACGGATCCTGATGCATCCCAGCTTGTTGCTGATGGGTCCTACCGCCATCCGCATCAATCACCACAACCGGCAGAAGCAGCAGAAGCAAGGGCAGCGGCAGATGATTACGAATAGTGGGTTGAATGAAACCGTGGATTCCCGAGAAGAAAACTCATGCAGCATTTGTTTGGGGCGGAGCCGTGGGTGGATGGATACCTTGCTCTTGACATCGATGAAGGGCATCGAGATTAGTCATCTGTTGTAGGACATCACAAGAGCTACTGACAATATTAGCCTTATTCAAGGGGACGTAGGGGTCCCTCTTGTAGTTCAGTATAGTCCGTAATATGGTCCATAATCAGAACCCCAGGGTCCATAAAATTATGTAAGAAATATTGACTATAGCTCATTAGGGATTAGGGTTTAGGTTTTTGGGCTTGGGGCTTAGGGTCCGAAAGCGCCCGCGCCTTTTCGGCAGCCAGCCGAGGTTAGAGATCAACCCCGAAAAGAGGCTCGATCCTGCGGGTTTTTCAGTTTGACAAAGAGGGTTCAGGGTTTTGGTAACCAGAGGGACCCAATATAGACCCAATATATTATAAACCTGACTATGGGGACCCCAAAATGGTTTTTAGGAGACCTTGGGGTCGGAAAACAATGAGAGAGTGTTTAGGGTTTGGGGTTTGAGGGTTAGGGTCCTCAATAGCCAGCCCTAGAATCCCTTTGTACTTGCCACATATCCCTTGCACTCCATTTTGCAAATCCCGCATACGTTCATCACCGTTCATGTGATGTTCTCTTTACTATGGCTAGTACGTACTTGTGTACTTGTATATTTATAGTATTACTGCTATTTCATGCTGCTAGCCCTATTTCATACTGCTAACCCTACTGCTAATCATGTTTAGAGTTGCTTCAACTATTACTATGTCCACGGTATCCTGTTCTTTCTAATTATGACTCTCCCTTGTAGTAGTGTCCTAGCGTTGGGGCTTGGGTTGCTTCGGGGAGAGGCATGCGCAGGCCGACTTTGGCAAGTTAGCATGGTCGCGGCTTTTGTGGTTGCCCTTTGAGCGCTTCCAAAACAATCAGGTGGGAGGCCGTATACGAAGGCACTACAGTATAAATATATATATATGTATATACACATGTATTTGCATATGTATATATTTCTTATATTGAAGCCTCTATAAATAGATGTATAAGCCTGTTCGTATATACTTTGTGGTTACTATATACGCTTGCATTCTGATTCTAGGATCTTCATAGTGGCATTAAACCCTAAACCCTCAGCACTAACCCTAAGGGTCCAAGGACCCAAATAATGGGGTTTTAGGGCTCAAACACCACAATATTCATGGTATTTGGGCCCTAAAACCCTATTATTTGGGTCCTGGACACTTAGGGTAAGTAATCACATTCCATTTGATGAACTCTGGCGCCCTCAGGGATGCTTGGTCCGGCACAGGCGCTGAATGCTCTAGTTCTCTCTTGTACTGAATCCACCAGTTATGAGCTTATGGACTGTCCCACGACTGCTAGCACAAACCCTTAACACTAAGCTCTTAACCCTAAATGGTTCGGTGTCCTGGGGTACCATACTTCTCGCACCCCATAGGCTGTTCAATCAGAATTTGTCAAAGCCCTCCGGAGTCATAAGCTTGTCTGCCACGCTTTTCTGAAGAAATCATAAGGGATTATCTATTGGGATATGTAAGAGATAGCAGTTGAATCAACTGAAACATGAAGTGGAAAAGATGGAAACTACTATAATATAATGAGAACAATCTCAGTCTGGATGCGTGACGCTTGCAAGCTCTGAACCCACTGAAGATGCTGAACCTTTGAAGATTTACTTGGAGGTTCAAGCTGACTAAGTAAGTCCCCTTGACCCTCAGACCTAAATCTGGTTCTTTTCATTGCTTGTTCTATGCCTTGCTGGACCCCCGAATAGTAGATCGACAGGATGAACGACCTCCACTCTGGGGAGTCGCAGATGGTGGCGACGCTTGGCTGCTTAAGTGCACCTGGGCCCCCCAAAAAATCCAAAGTAATGGTTTTAAGCTCATAAAAACAGCCGAAAGGTTCTTAGCCATTCTTAGCGCCCCCGAAAATAGGGAAAGTCATGATGTGCAAGCCCATAACAATAGCCAAAAAGGTTGCTAATCATTCTGCCAAGGTTTGGGTACAGGTAAGCTCTCTCTGTCCAACCTTGAGCAGAAGCATCAGGCACAGTCGAATCCTAGGGGCGATGAAGCATGTGTTGTAGAAGGCTTGGCAGGGTACAGCACTCTGGCCAATACAATGCCCCATGCACTGCAACAAAACGGTGATTGCTGCACCACTGAAAATCATCTTGCGGGCTGGTGTTTGGGCCCCAAGAAGCTTGCGCAGTTAGTTCATCTTTTACATGGAGCAACCCTAAATCCCCTAAACCCTACAGCCTCTAAACCCTAAATTCCTTAAACCTGAAACCCTAAAGCCCCTAAATCCCCTAAACCTTAAACCGAATAATGAATGCTCTTGGTGTGTTTACATCCACAACCTGAGGACCAAAACCTCGAAACCTCAAAATAAGACCCTAAGCCTTGAATACCATTAGATTTAGGGTTTAGGGTTTCGGGTTTAGGGTTTAGGGTTTCGGGTATAGGGTTTAGGGTACCCTGCAAACAATCCCAAAGGGTCGATGTAGGTATATGGTATATACTTAGGCCCCAAGGGGGTTCCCATATACCTATTTCAAGGCCCAAGTATCCTCCATATAGCCACATGGACCCTTTGGGAATGGGAATATGAATAATAGCAGTCATGATACTACTTCGTGTTTCGGCTTAACAGCAGCCCTAAGTAGACGAGGCCTGGGAACTGACTGCTTGTATAGACTTGGAGATCATCTTCGTATTTTTCTCCCATCAGAATTACAAGCCGCTTGTGGATCATGTCTGCTTCTGTGAAGGATTCTATTGGCGGTATTCCGCGACCCAGACGTGCTTGTCCTGAATAGGACGGGTGGCTGACGGGTGTTGAGACTTGAAAAGGTGCTGCCTGAAGCGAAGGCTTTGGATGCAGGAGTAGGGTTTGGGATTTAGGTTGTGCATGTTGTGCACACATGAACAAGGCAGAAGCTTGAATAACAGATCTACTAATATTTCCTTAGTCTTGTACATCGCGAACCACAATCCAACCTATACACCCCCTGTGATTTGTTTGTTTACAGGGTCAAGAGGACTGAGTAAGTAGGTGAAAAACCCTGTAACCTGCCCTCGAAGTCCCCCTTAGCCTGCAAGTACCGCTGCACTTCTTGCGCAGCATGGCTTTGGTTAAGGTGTAGAGGTGTAGGCGTTTGTCTACTTGATTTAGGGCTGAGGGCACCGATTGTGCGCATTCCTCTTTGTCAATATGACGTGTTGCTGTCCATAGGTAGATAGTTGCAGCTCTCAAATGCCCGAACAGTGAAGCCAGCAACCACGAAAGTTCAATCACTGTAGAACGTTCAATCACTGTAGAACCTGAAGCGCAAATGCCGAAACCAAAACTTGTGCATCTAAGCCACAAGCTAAGATTCCTAAACTACAAAATCATGAGAACATGGAATCCTAAATCTCAAGCGCCTACGCCTTGTTCCTTAAAGGGCTCAAGGTATATACCTAGTATCTACCCCATGTGTTATGCGGCCCTGGAAACCGCCAACACAAAAAAGGGCCCCCCTAAGACCGCAGACCCTAAAGCCTAACCCTAAAACCTACACTCGAAACATTAAACCCTGCTTGGAGGGCAAGCGGCACTTACGTAGTAAGTAGGTTAAGAACCCCTATAACCCTGAAAGTAACATTACAGTTATCACCATTATGAACCTACTTACTAAGTCCCCCTGACGCTCCAAGTAAACCCTACAACCTGCACCCCTGAACCCTAAACCCGAAACCTTAAACCCTGAACCCTAAACCCTAAATCCTGAACCCTAAACCTTAGACCCTAAACCTTCCCTAACTTGGGATCCACAGTTTCAACCGTAGCCTTGCGGATACTTCGGCGCTCCCCCTGAGAGGCCTTGCGCGTTCCTGATGGAGTCACAACGCCAGAAGGCAGCGAACCATAGTTGAGGGCTCTTGGTTTTGGGTTTTAGGGTTGAGGGTTTAGGGTTCACGGTTTAGGGTTTTAGGGTTTTAGGGTTTAGGGGTTTGGGTTCAGGGTTTCCGGTTTAGGGCTGGACCTTGAGGTTTCGCTTAATTACGAGGGTCTAGGGATCCTATAAGATGTATCATGTGGATTCGGGGTGTAGGATTTATGGGTTTTAGACTAGGGCTAGAGTGGTCTTAAGGTCCAGGCTTGCAGTGTTCAGAATGAGTTAAGTAAGAAGAGGACATAGGTTTCCCCAAGCGCAAACATGAGGATCCTAGTTCTGCTCAATACCTTTATAGGATCCTTATTTATGTAAACCCCTGGTCAAGAAACCCCAAACCCCTCCCCTTGATAGGGATTATAAGAGGGATCCTCATATCAAGGCCTTTAAAAGGAGGGTGTTTATTAATTATGGGTCTACATTAACGCAAATCCTTTTTGTTCAGACCTATCCATATTCCATGGACTTTCTCCAAAGTTGATTCTCTGTTCTAGGGCCTGGGGTTGCAAGTTCTTATATGGACTACCAATAACTGTAGTCTTGTTAGGATTTTTTTTTATCTTCCCGTATAGCATAACCCTCAGGAATTATTGGACTTTTGATTATATGTCTAAGGAGACTACAGATAAGAATCCTTGTGCAAGCCTCTAGTCGTTTCGCAGTACGTACGCCGGTTTTGCAGGGTTGCCAGAATCCTCTAATTCTGAACGGGCGTTCGAGGTTCCTTCTTGGCAGGTGCCTATACGAAGTAGTAGTGGTAGTAGTGGTAGTAGTGGTGGTAGTAGTAGTAGTAGTAGTAGTGGTGGTAGTAGTAGTAGTAGGAGTAGGAGTAGTAGTAGCAGAAGCAGTAGCAGTAGCAGTAGCAGTAGCAGTAGCAGTAGCAGTAGCAGTAGCAGTAGCAGTAGCAGCAGCAGCAGCAGCAGCAGCACAAGCAGTCAGCAGGAGGGTGAGGAGGAGGGCTCACTGTCAGCACTGGTGAGTTTGACTACTGGGTTGGCCTTTGGGATACTTAGATATTTTCCCTAATGGGTTTCATAAGGACACTATATACTAATATATTTAAGGGGTTCCAAAGGCCAACCAAGATTAAGATCAGTTCCCATCTCTTGCAAAGGTGTCTACTCTCCTTGACTTATGGCAGAAGGGTGGTGCAGCGCCTTGGCGTGAAGCTTCGCTTCGGGAATTCTGACAAATATGGGCTCCCTTCCTTCTTAAGGTGCGGAAAAAGAAGCGCAGTCACTCTAAAGAACATGAGGGTTGAGTTCGACTCAAGAATGATCTAGGGTTTTGTCACTTGAGCCGGCGGTGGGTTGTCGGTCATTCTATTCCGTTGTCGGTGCTGGGGGTATCTTTCTTGTGCTTGTTGAATCAAGGCAGCTTAGCATAGGGACCCGCTTCCTATTCTACAACTTTCCCATTTGTGGAGTCGTCGGTTGATGACACCTTCCCCGTCGTGTATTTGAGGGTACCTTTCTGTGAACGTCATGGTCGATGATATAAACTACGGGCTCTAAACTGATTGGACTTCTGAGGTGTAATCACAGGCACCCCCTTGGGGCAGTTGCTTCTGATTTGGCAATTGATTACCTTCATTTATAACCTCCATAATATAAGCCTCACTTGTCATTCCGTTGTCCGTTTTCTTTACTCAACTTGCTCAGGCCCTATGATTTGGGTATTTCCCCCATTCAGAAACAGTTGGATAATACTTTCAGTATCCTTATATACATGCAGCCCTTAATATTGCCCTTGTTATCCGTAGTACTGGTTGGGGGCAGTAGCCAACCTATGATGGGACATATAAGGCTTCCCCTGAAACCTAAATTCTTAACCCTAAGCCCCATAAAACTTTAAACTCTGAACCCTAAACCCTGAACTCTAAACCCTGAACCGCGTTACATGGGCTTTGTCCATCGCCCGCTGCTCAGGCAAGGGTCCTCCAGAGTATGGGCCTTGCCGAGTCTCCAGAAATGCTGCTGGGCCGAGTTAAGGGGTGAGGGTTTAAGGGCTCAGGGTTTTGGGGCTTAGGGTTTAGGGGCTTAGGGTTTAGGGGCCCGAGGCCCCAACAAAGGTTTGGGGCGTCGTTTTGTGAGCAGGTTTGATCAGATGGCTGCACAGAACTTCTGTGCAAAATCATCGTTTTCCCAGGTCATGTCCTTTTGCACGGCGACGGTTATGTTTTCATGGTGTTCATGCAATTCGGGTGGTTTTTGTCCTTCAGCGGGTTGCTACCTTCTGACATTTCTGCAACTGTGGAGTCCTGAGTCTCAAGGACTGAGCTGATAGCTTTCATTTACACCAGAAACTGCCGCACCTGTGCGCAAATTACCACGACCCCACGATTCCGCAGTCAAGACTTTGTCACCTTTTCAAAGTCCCACGTTCAAGTTCTTGCATAAAGAGACAACCTCTTTCATTCTCAGCTTTCTGTCGCATCTTAAACCTCTGGCAGCAACTAGCCAGACTAGTGCCACAACGGCACGCCTTCGCAATGCAGGAGCCCCAGAGAAAGAAGGGGCTTTTAAGCGGAATGACGCGGGCCTTTATTTGGGATTGTAGGGGATAAATTCGAGAAGTCGTCATTGCTGTTCCTGATTTTCTCTGCCCATCCTCCAAAATTCTAGACAGCTCAACTTCTACTGCTGTTGACTATCAAGGAAAGGGATGCCACGTCGAAAACGGACTTTGATCACCTCCGCCAAGGCATGTATGGGGCTGCTTCTACACCTGCAGGGGGTTTGGGGTTCGGGGTTCTTCAGGGACCTGGCTTTGACGCTCGCTCACACGCTCTGGCTTAGGATGCAGGGCTGACCAGATCCTCCTGTCCAGTTCCTTTTTAAGTACTGTAGTCTGTTATACGCCCTGACAAGAAAAATCGGCGACTATAGTGCATATGATTCTTAGTTACTTGGACCCTTAGGGCACGCCTGCTCCAGTGCTTAAGGCTCCTACTTGGAGGGTCAGGGGGACTTAGTGGGTAGGTCAGAGTTTAGGGTTTAGGGTCAGGAGGACTTCGTAAGTAGGTTAATAACCTCTTTAAGCCATAGAATAACCACAGTTATCCCCAGTTATTAACCTACTTACTTAGTCCCCCTGACCCTCCAAGTAGGAACATGGTTTTTGTCGGGGAAAGTTTGGGCTTCGGGGGCTGATGAGATCCCTCTAGGGGGCTCAAAAACTTTAATGCGTCTTGTAAATTTGGATGTAGTGTTTAGCGTTTTGGGTTCAGGGTTTGGCCTAATGGCTGGGATTTTGTTGGACAGTAGGTCGACCGCCCGAGCGATTGGCAAGAGCCTAGACCTTCAGCCAGACCTACTCAAGGAAAAAGAACTTCGCCCACCATGGGTGAGTGCGTGATGTCGTGGAGGCTTCAAGGAGTAGATGAAGCATTTGAGGTTTGGTTCCTTGCTTCCCCCAATGTGCCGCAAGCGTGTGAGAGAAGATCGTGCAAAAAGAATGAAACCCTGAGCCCTAAACCCCAAAGCCTTGACATAGCAAGAATTTCGAGCTTTAAACATGAAAACAAGAACTTGTGCATATACGGATACTATCTGGTACATTCTGGTACTGATATCAGTGGGGACAGCAGTGACAATTCAACGGAGATGCAACCATGCTGACTATGAGCCAGGATGTGGAATTGCGGCTTGCCTGCAACCGGGTTTAGGGTTTAGAGTTTAGGGTTTAGATTCGGGGTACACAGCGTACCTCTGAATTTGCACAGCACATGTCGTACACCTGGTCCCATCACAATACTCGCGGCCCGCGTAAGGTTTCCGCCATCCCGGGTGCAGTACAGGCAGCGTACGATTTGACACAGCTTTAAACTTAACACTTGCGAGTACCACCGTCTTCTTTGCACTACTATGATTTAGTATGATTGTTCTCATTGCTCTTCCTGTTTCTTCAAACTAGGATTATTGTTCTCATTCAAGTTCCTATTACCCTTAAGGGTCCAAGGACCCAAATAGGGTTTTAGGTCCCAAATACAATGAACATCCTAGTATTTGGGCCCTTAAACCCTATTATTTGGGTCCCAAGACCCTTATACATGAACCTAGCCTGAACATCTGGCCATGCCGTTTACAATTGATGGGCTTTGGACGGTGGGTTTGGCATGTTCTTGCGCATAATCCCGTACCCCTAATACTAAGCCCCCCCCCCCCAATATCAAATATTCCCAATATACATTTAAGATATCCCACAATTGGGAGTATTTCGTATTAGGGGGGTTTAGTATTAGGGGGAGGGGATTACAGCTCAAACGATGAGTTGCATCGGCGTTTGAGCCCAGATCACACATGATTCTAATTGCCTGGGTTTAGGGTTAAGGGTTTATGGTTAGGGTGGGCTTGCCAGCAATGCGTGGGATCAAAGCCCATCACTTAGTTCAACAAAATACTAAGAGGGTTTAGTTGCCCCAGCCAGTCAGGACTTTATAACTTTTGTAACTAACTCTTGGATCCTAATCCTAGCGCTTGGGTTGACTGAAATCCCCTCGCTAGCCTGAACCCTAGGTGAGCTCCCTAAACTCTCTAAAGGGGGTGATATAGGGGACTGTATAGGGGACTATTACACGGGTCAGCAAGGAGGATGCTAGGAGCTTAGATTATGGCTCATATCAATGCAGCTGCCAACGCGGTTTTGGGTTTGGTGTTTAGGGTTTAGGGGTTTTGGGTTTAGGGGTGGTGTTTAGGGTTTAGGGGTGTAGGGTTTAGGGATTGGTCTTTAGGGTTTCTAGCCTTCCGAGACTCCTAAATCCATGAAAATCCCTCACCCCTGCACTTTCGACCTTAAACAGGACTGTCGCAAGACTTCTCAACGCGATTCCTGCTCATGGGCCCTATAGATCGCGCTGGCCCCGCCAAAAAAAATCAAACCATAAGCTCAAAAAACCCTAAACCCCTAAACTCTAAAAGCCCTGAACCCTAAACTTTACAAAGCCTAAACCTCAGCCCACACTCAATCCCTAAGCCACCAAACCCTCTGAATCCCAAAGCCCTTTACAAATCGAGGAGTCCGACCCCTCAGCGGTTTGTCTACGACTTAGACCTGGATACTGGCACAGGTTCGTGGCTGGGTGGCAATGAACCTAGGAATACCCCATAACGGTTTTCTGGATCCTTTATATTTTTGGGGTATGGTATTCCTTATATATTTGTGTAAAAAGGATCCTTTCCTTCCTAGGGGTAACTTGGGCTAAGCCTTAGGGGTTTAGGTTTGAGGGTCCGCAAAGCTATAGCCTGACTTGGGTTTTTTGAAGCCTAAACCGATTCAGACTGTGCTTTTGGCAGCTCCAAACCCTAAGCCCTGAACCTTAAACCCTTGGAAAAGGTCCGCAAAAATAACTGAGCCCCAACCCTTCACGGAATACCTGACAGATGAATGGGCTGAGATTTCAGAATAGTGCTTGCTGGGTCTACGGGTTAGTGTGTAGGATTTTAGGGTTTAGGGCTGAGGGGTCCTCTGTGGCTTTTGGGAGCTTTGCGAATAAGATTAATCAAGGGGGCCCGTGTCTGGGGGAGAGAAGGGTGTGGAGATTTAGGTTGGAGGGTTAGGGTTCTGTGACTAGCAGTTAAGTTGGGTTTAGGGCTTAGAGCTTACAGATCTGGGAATGTTATCCAGGGCTTGTGCGGGCCTCAGGACTGTCAGGGAATGTGCTATAGGAGCGGAAGCATCCCAACAAAACAGCAGGAGGACGTTCTTACAACCATACTTTTCAAACAAAAACAAAAAATCCCCTGCGTGGCTGCTGTATATTGGACCAGTATTCGCAAGGTACAAGCTACCAAGGGCCACACCATGTTTTATGTCAACCGTAGGAGTATCCGACTTTACAGGCGCGGGCTTCGAAGCCAAACGCACGGGTCGCACCTTCAGCCTACAAGAGGGTGAATCTCAGAGTTGGAGTCAGTTTCAGTTTCTACAAGGGCCGTGACAAGCTTATGTGGGTGTTTCCCAACACACTGGCTACTAGAACAAGGACTATAGTATTTTGAGGGCAAACTGGGGTCCCCCATTTAGGGAAACTGCTATATTTCTCCAGCTTGGTACAATCTTTAGGGCAAGCGGCATAACTTCCCCTCTGCAACCTGACATGTTTTTTGTTGGCAAGCGCGCATGCTAGCTTGCTACTTGTAGCTTAAACCCTACACCGGGATTCCGCACGCTCATGTCGAGTGTCGGGGGGGGGGGGGGGGG
>CAJNIZ010043635.1:19510-34014 GCA_905231905.1 Symbiodinium pilosum | reverse complement strand
GACCCATTCAAGACATGCTCGGAACATGACGTGAGTTGTTTTATCCGTTCGGATGCTGTTTTGCCCGTTCGGGTGTTGTTTTGACGAGAAATTTTGCAAGTTCTTCGTTGCAGTTGTTCTTTCAACGTTTTGGGGGCCGCAGGTAGATCTGGGCGCTAGGCTTATCTTGCTGCTGGGTGATTTTTGATGCTATTCATACTGGATGTTCTGGTAGTTGGGTGCATCTTCAGGTTTAGCGCCCAACTCAGGGCTTAGGGTATTGGCCCAGTCCTCGCCGAAAGACTCTTGAAGAGGCGTCGACCCAAAATCCTGCTTTTTGAGGTGATTCTCTGAATTCTGCTTTCAACGCTATTCAATTGTAAGGGGGCGTTGCCGCTGGTTCGCAAGCGAGTGTGACAGAATCTGCCCGACCAGCGACAATCAATCCTATCTGGGGTTTCCGGACATAGGGCTTATAAGTAGATTACCAGGGTCGCCGGTGAGGATCTTATATATGAGTTTCGAGAATCCCCATGTGAGTGTCTGCATTCCAGACTCCCAGAGTTACAGACCCGCGCCGGAGTCTATGCTGTTGCTGTTGAAAGACAGCTTCTATTGTTATGGATGACTGAACGCAGAAAGGATTAAAGGTGTATGTTATAGCATCCCAACAACATTCAAGAAGTCGTACTTGCGAACCAGCGGATGGCTGTGATGGCTGCTCTGCTCGCTTTTTGTTTTGTGAAGCACAAGCTTTCTGAATTTTTGCATAGGCCAAAGATCCCGTGCCTGGGCGGGAATCATAGGGATCCATCAATCCCTGAATTTACCCACAAGCCAACTCTGATGCATGGCAAGGGCACGTTTCTAGTCGGCTGCAACGCTGATCTGAGCTGGCTCTCAGAACCTCCTGTTTTCAGGCATTCGAGGTAGCCGGGTGCAGTACCATTCGCCTGACTTCGAATCGCAGCATAAGCTTCTTTATCGCGACATGCCTGACCCTCCTTTTCAGCAGCACAAGTCAGCATCTTTCTTCCACAGGCCACTCATTGGGACCAAGCTGGAAGGTGCCTGAGAACATCCCGGTCCATTTTTCAAAGTTATGACTATGAATCAGGGTTCTACACTAGAAACACGTTTTCCTCAACACAGCCACATGTCCTAGCTCTGGAATTCAGCTGCTTGAAGCGAGTCTATGTCCATGATTCCTGCCCACGTTTTGCTTCTGAAGCGCATTTCGTAGGATTGGCCGTCCCTTGCTCTATGGGGCATACTGACTTGCAGAATAGGGTCCTTATTTGGCAACAAAATGATGTATAGGAGCGGGCGTTCCATTCACAGCCACGGTAATTCGGAACAGTGCTGGCCCCTAAACCCCAAACCCTAAACCTGGTTGTGGTCGTTTGCATTGTTGGCGAAGGGATACCTTGAAGCCTTTGGATAGATAAGGAGGACCTTGTAGAGATATCAATAGATTATAATCCTTAGAATGCGGATCCCCAAAATGGTACCCCAAATTCTGGGAAACCTTGAACCCTAAACAGTATAGCTTCCATGTTTCCAGTATCTCTATAGAACCCCCAAATAGAGCATGAGGGCCCGGGTCGGAGTCTCGAGACAACATCGTGCTCCTGCCCAGAAGTGCAGACAACGTCATGAGGCCGTGTACAGCACCGCCCTGCACTTAGCATACATGGCTACACAATGCGGTTCAAATAGCCACGCGGGCAACTACCTGTTACGGTTCTCGCCAACAGCAGAGAAGAGTAAACTACCACCACCACCACCACCACCACCACCACCACCACCACCACCACCACCGCAGTAACAACAGCAGTAGTGCTACAGAGTCATGAGGTCTTTGAAGTGTCGATCATTAGTATTATAGGCCTTGCTAGGTGTGCGGGGTTGGTACAGATTCCCATGGCTAAACCTGTCGCCAGATGTTCAACAAGAGCGCCTGGTCTGCTTTCAACCGGTCCGTTGAGGAAAGCATCCTATGTTGCGGCTGTGCCGCTCAGGGTTTAGGGTAAAGGAATTGTGATGTATAGGGGCAATATCCGAGTGGTGCGTATACGCTTCATCTATCATGCTCAGGCGTGATTTTCCCCCCATGTGGTAGCTTGCATAAAAAATAGACACCCAAATATTAAGATCAGTATTATTGCGACCCCCGAAATGGTACCCTCAATTTTGGGAAACCCGCATATCTTACCCATGTAAAAGTTGCACTAAAGCCCTAAAGCCCTAAACCGTACGTAAGTGGTAAACCTTCAATCCCAAAACCCCAAACCCTCAAGCTCTAAAGCCTGAAGGGCAAAAGGATGCCATCCGAAGGGGGACTCCGAAAGCGTTTCGTCCGCCGTCTAAGAAGCAGTGGCGGCTGCCGTCCGTCATGGCCGACAGGTCATCTCCCCATATGTTATACCCTAGCAAATTACGCATACTATAGTAGCTTCCATTTTCTTTTCCATCATCTCCATATAACCCCAATATAGCCCTAATATTACCCCAATCTGCAGGGCACACTGGACAAGGGTAGAAAGTAATGACATTTAGGGTTTAGGATTTAGGTTTTAGTGCTTAGAAGTTAGGGTTTAGGGTTTATAGTGTTGCCTTGTGGTCCTCATGCTGACAGAGTCTACTAGACGTCTACTAGACTTGAAACACGTGAGGGAAAGGGTACCTACTTTATGGCAATTTGGGACAAGTAACCCCATAAACACCCTAAACCCTAAATGACATTACGCCGCAGTCTTGAATCTCTCAGGCCCCAGTCTTCTCCGAAGGTCCGTACAAATCCGATCTCCTTGGAGGGTCAGGGGCCAGGGGGACTTAGTAAGCAGGTTAATGACTCATGCAACAGGCCCTGAAACCGTATTATTTGGGTCCTTGAACCCTTCAAATGTGTGTTTTCCAATATGTCAGCGCAGTTCAGGGTGTTGGTTTTTAGGGATAGATCTGCTTTGATCTTGAAGGGTACCCCAATGGGCCCGAGATAATCTGAAGGATTACCAGTGGTTCTAACTTCTTGTATAGGTTTAGGGTTTAGGGTTTGGGGTTCCGCAAGGCCCTATTATGATTTTTAGGCCCGTAAATGAATGGTGTGCCGTGTAAGCAGAACTTGTGCTAGGCGAACTATAACGACCTCACCCGAACTCACCCAAGTGGGGTTGAGGGTTTAAAGTTTAGGGTAGGGCTTAGGGTGGTCCCAAATTGGTCTAAGGCTCTTGGAAGCCCATAGTGGGATCCCCCACCACCAAAGCCCAAATTTTGCCCTGGGAAGCCCCATGAAACTGCTAGGAGCCCGAAGGTAATTTCTGCTTCTTACATTGATTTTGTAAGTTCCCAAAATAGGGGGACCCTCAAACATAGACCCCAATATATAATACTCTTTATTGTGGGAACTCCCGAAACAAAAAGGTGTCCGTAATTTTCGGAATCCCTTATCCCAATCAACCACTCTATAAATTCAGTTTCCATTTCATGCTCCATTTCCTTGTCCATCAGATTCTCCTGTATGGAGGTCATATACCTGAACCCTACAGTCCCTAATCCCTAGACTCCAAACTTTAAACCTCTAAAACCTAAACCCTAAACTCCAAACCTTAAACCCCTAAACCCCTAGATGTCGCATTTATTTGGCAGCTTTTGGGATGGCCTGCGCCTGAGACGTCAATAGAGATGTTTGCTCACACCCACGTCCCGCGTCGGCATCCAACGATGAGACGCAAAACGCCCAAGATGCAAGGATGTAGATAGCTCAAGGCAGGGTTTTGGGGTTGGTTTTTGAGTGGTTTAGGGTTTTGGGTCTAGGGCTTAGGGATCTCTTGTTGAATTTCCGATTTGGGGCTTTATTTGGCGAGAAGTTACATGCGTGCGCCCCTCGAAGCGCATGCGCAGACACCTAAGTCCTGGCCTTATCTCAATGCGGGTATCCGAGTCTTTGAGAGCTTCTGTTTCAGATCAGTTCCACACTCCATTGCCCAATGCAAGCAAAGGCACCTGTCTTCCCTGGGGTTACCCGACAACCACGCAAGCATCTACATGCCTTGGGCTTGTTGAAGAGGCTTGCCCCAGGAACTTTCAGGAGTTCTCCTTGCTTCAAGAGCCCTAGGTAATAAAGGGTTAGTTAGGGATAGTGGAAGAGAAAATGGAAACTGCAACATAGCATGTTGGGGCATTCTTTCTTCATAGACTATGGACCCCGAGTGGCCTTCTTTCAGGCATTCAAGCTGTTCTGACTTGACGTTTAGTACCCCTAAACCCTAAACACTAAACCTTAAACCCTAAACCCTAAACCTTGACCCTAAACCCCTTACCAGGGCAGGGCAGGAATCCTAACTTGTTGAGCATGCTGCATAGCATCTGCATGATGACTTTGGACTAGATTGCAGTGCTTTGGGCTTGAGCCTGCGTGTGATGGCTAGATAGCCCCTGCAATGAAGATGCTTCAGCCGAAGCCTCAGGTCAAGACAAGCGGGCAGTACTCAAAAGTTTGGACCCTACAGAACTCACCGTGAATTGTTCTCCACAGCTTTGGAGCAGACTAACCCCGGGTGGGAAGGACTTCCTGAGCAGCCTAGCAAATGGCATTCGGGTAGGTATAAAGGAAACTCCAGCCTGCTTCTCGAAGCCCCTTACAAACACCGTATTGGGGGGGAGGGTTAGTAGGGAATAAGGGAATATAGTCTCTATATGTTCCCTATATAATATGTTCTCTTACGCCCTGCTGCCCCTCTATATAATCCCTATAATATGTTCTCTTATGCCCTGCTGCCTCTTAGCAACATAATCCATAATCGCCGCGACTTGTCAAGCTTTCAGCCTGGCAGGCGGACATGTTTCAAGCGTCATGGGAGGGGGTGATTCGTGAATCTTGTTGCTAGCGCACACCTATCCATGTCTCCAAATCCATTGAATTGAATGTGCACGTTCGGGTGCGACTTGGCCAAGGGTACTGGTGCTCAAGTCATTGAGGCGATATCTAGAGGATATGAGCAGTGGCGGAGTAGTAGACCTCTTGGCCTTACTGGGGGTTCGTAGGGAATAAGGGTATATCATCCCTACATCATCCGCACAGAATATGTTCCCTTTTTTACTATTGTTTTTTGGTCGAGAAGGTTGCTTGGTGCAAAGACTCACCATGGTTTCCCATGAGAGCAATCGCAACAATAAAGCTTAGTTAACCTACTGCGGGTTAGTAGGGAAAAAGGGAGTATATTATGTAGGGATGATATATTAATTATCTTATCTTATTCGCTGCAAACCCAAAGTACGTGAAGCAAGAGGTTTCCTGTAGGAATGCTGCTTAAGTTCTGGTGTAATACATGAAGTGGGTCTTGAACACTTGTTTCGATTCAGGATCTAGGGTCTAGGCTTTAGGGCTTAAAGGTGCTCTTCGCCAATATCGTCATTTCAGATTTCACGACCTGCACCCTAGTCGCCGAAAACTCCGAACTCTTGGGTTTGGGGTGTAGGGTTTCTGGCCAGTCGCATCAGATTCCCGCGGGGCACCCTATTTTCCGAAACCCAGAATATGGAGCTTACCATAATTAAAGAGGGGGGCCCACAGACTCCAAACACTACAATCTTTAATCCGTCTTTCCGGAACCACCAGAAGGGACACCTCATTTTTGGGACAACCCCCTCATTGTAAGGTTGCTGCTTCTCGCCGTCACTTGCTTCCAAGGGGCCGGCGCTGTGGTCAGAGCCCTGGAGACAGGTTTAGGATTTAGGGCAGGAGGACCCCACCTCCATCTCACAAGCGTTTACGTTCCTGGTGCCTTCTTCTGATGGGCGCTTGGGTTGATCTAAGGTCTAAGATTCTGGGGTATCTCAAAATCATCCCCGTTGAATCCTTGAGAGGGCCAGGGTCTCCGGGATACGAAGTCCCCACCACCCCGGGAGACGGCTTGCCGGTGAAGCTCCTCTATGTGCAGGGTTGTGGGTTTAGCCCTACACCTTAGACCGCGAACCCTCAAGCGTAAAACCCTGAACCTTAAACCTTGAACCCTGAAGCCTCAACCCTAGGATCCAAAACCAGGCGGCAGGGTTTTCTTGTGACCTCATGGGTTACAATAGCGGTTCCCCCCCGCACCCTGTTTAAGGGGTTCTTTAGGGTGTGGGGATCGTACAGGGAGCCTTTTGGTTCAGAAACGGAGTCTATAGGGATATAGGGTCATAAGTCATTTTCTGGGTTCTATTGAGTCACATTGGTCGTAGGTGGGGGTGGGGGGGGCCGCCAAGGATTGAACATTAAATTCCTAACTACACTATGCGCTAAACCCGTCCTGCCCTGATGAAGCTCAGACACCCCGCCCACCGCAAACCAGTCCTTCGGTTGATACAGTTCTTAATAGCTACCTTCCCAAACTAACATGGAGACCTGTGTAGTCCCCCGAGACAAAAGGGCAGTAGGAGGGTTGGCCTCTGTCAGTACTGGTTCAGGAGTGCAAATGCTCTACTTGGATGGCCAGGGGGACATGGTAAGTAGACAACTAAAGTTGCTATACGGGTTACAGGGGTTAGCAATCTGCTTGGTACGTCCCCCTAACCCTCCAAGTACTACGTGCTTGGCCGATTGTGTTCAAAGGAATGATGACGACAAAACTGGCTGCGGCAATAGCAACAACACTCATGGCCCCAGATCCTATTCCCTGAGTATACGTTCTTACGCACTTGATCCCACCATGGGTTTCGAACTGAAACCCAGGCTATCTCCTGTCTAGTTACTCAGACTGGATCTCTTGCCTTTTAGAGATGCCTCTGAAAGATGTATGTTTGGGGTCTGAGGAGAGCCACAAGCGTCGCAACAAAAAACAGACATCCAGGGTCTGGTCAATGGCGACACAAGAGTCTCCAATATGGAGCAGTGCGATTACGGTAGATAGTTTTGGTTGTAGTGATATGTCGTACTGGGAATATCATCTTACCACCAAAACACTACTGGAATGGTGTTGGTGCTCAGAGATACGCATGACCCAGGTGGTGCAACGCGATGCTGCTAGCCAGCTGTCGAGCACCGAGGTGCTGCTTGTAAAGTGCTGCGATTCCCCAAATGTAAGGCTAAAGGCATGAGGGTCTAGGGTTGCCCCTAGACCCCAAACCCTAAACCGTAAACTCTATTCAAGGGTTGAGGGCTTCAAAAGTGCTAGGCGCAGTGGCTGAAATCCGATAGTCACGTCTGGAGAGAGAAGGCTCACACTTTCTTGTAGCCTTCTGGGTTGCTGTTC
This sequence comes from Symbiodinium pilosum, assembly GCA_905231905.1. NCBI lineage: Eukaryota > Dinophyceae > Suessiales > Symbiodiniaceae > Symbiodinium > Symbiodinium pilosum. Next base: position 26,800 of record CAJNIZ010043635.1, on the reverse strand, counting down.
TGGAATTTAAGTTGAGCTACCACAATATGGGTATATATATATACTAAACCCACAACCTTCTAGAATATCATAATATATTATGGTAGATTATAGCATATTAAACCATAAGGTTCCCCCCTAACCCTCCAAGTACAGGATTTTGAACACACTGTGCACCGGACTGATATTTTGGCATGTCAGGCATTGCCTTTGGAGCTTTGGAGTTTAGGGTCTAGGTGAGAGGATTTTGAGAAGCCCAATGTTTATGAGAAAGGTTCTTCACGTATATCTATATCTATAATGAAATTGTGTCTTATATATATGTATACATACACGCACACACACGCCTTAATTGTCTACACCTGCATACACCTTGATTCCCCTCTGGCTACTACATTCTGAACCTGATATGCACCTCTGAATCTCTAAGTGCAGCAGGTTCAGCAAGATTAAGACGTGAATCCTAAGCCCCAATCCTTACATCCCAAGCCCTACTGTTTCAGCTCCAGACTTCAAACCCCAAATCCTATAGATCTTAAACCCTCAGCCTCAAAACTTGAAACCTAAACCTTAGGATCCTGAGTTCCCCCTAAACTCCGCATGCCAAGCTCAAAGCCCCTCAAGTTTAAGGTCTACACCCTAAAACCTTAGGGTTTAGGGTTTAGGGTTTAAATCCTGAATCCCACTCTCTCAACCGAAAATGAATTCAAGCAGGACCAGGCCATCAGTGATCGATTCTTTGCCGACATCTTTGGCAGCCAGGTGCCAACCTCGCTTTAGAGTTCGGTGTGTTTGGGGATATGTAACGGCAAATAGTGGATATACTGGAGTATGTTATGCGGATAGTTAGGCAAAAACAGGTGAACAACAGTAGCGTACCACAAACCTAAACTATGGCCCTTTGTTCTACATAATGCGGAAGCCTGAATAATTGCACACGGTATCCCCTCATAACCCCCATATATACATCCGTAGCATAACATGCTGAAAAGCCGCTTTTGAATTGTTGAGGTCCCTGCCTAAGAAAAACCCTCATCGTAGAGCAGGTTGCACAGCCTGCAAGATACAACGACGTAAAAGAGATCCTGGACCCTGGATCTTCAACCCCAAACTTACGGCAGGGAATTGAGGAATTGAGCCGTACAGCAGTCCCTGTGCCGTCTTAGTCCTTCTTATAGCCAGTTCCTTCATTCCCTGCTACCCACAAAATCCAAAACCCTGAGTCCTGAGCCCAAAGCCCTGGGCCCTAAACCTGAATCCTAATCTCTAGACAATAATCGTCCCACCATCTCGGACAATCTTGAGAATAGTTTGCAGGTATTATGGATCATCGTTCCTATACATTCCCTCCTAAAGTCATAGGAAGCAACATTTTTTAGGGTCCCTACATCCTAAGCCCTAAACACTTAACCCTAAACACTTGACCTCAAACCCTAGGCCCTAAACCCTAAATCTTAAACCCTAAATCCTAGACCGCCCATCCCAGCCATTGCGCAGGAGGCAGAGCTCCTGAAAATCCAGGAGATCTCACGGCGCGCCAAGGATGACACTTTTCAGTTTGGGGTTTGGGGGGTTCAGGGTTTGGGGTTTAGGGTTCAGGGGCTTGTTTAGGATTTAGGAGTTTAGAGTTTCGGGCTTGGGTTTAGGTCTCAGGGCTTGGAGTTTATGGCACAGATTTCAGGGTAATTAAGGTTCAGGGGTGCGGTTCTTTAACTGGGGTGTGAGATCCTCAGGTTTTGACGGAATACTGCTGAAGGTTGCAGGATGTCCACTTTCAGCAGCTCAGTTTGGGGATTTGTGCTTTAGGTATAGGACTTGAACATAGTCAAAATTGTTGATTAGGATTTGTAGGTTTTCAGGGTTCCCGCAAGACTTGTGAGTCAGATTAATGTGTTTTTCGGGTGTATAAATAAAAGGTATACAGTCCGACGTAACTTGGTGGTGGTTAGTCGGGAATCAAGGAACCGCTTCCCTTCCTGCGTTCCCTACCTAAACCCTTCCCGTAAGGTAAGGTTTTGGAGTTGAGAGGCTTAGGGCATAGCGTTTAGGGTGTAGAGATCAAGGGTGAAGGTTGCTGCCAATGGTAGTTTCCACGTTCTTTTCCACTATCCCTATATAACCCTGTATCATACCGCTATATTCCCTTATTTCCTACTAAGCCCTAAACTCTAAACCCTAAACCCTATATTTGTACCCTGCCTTGCCGCACGGCTCCGAGTACCTCTCTGAGTCAGGAGCCCAATGCTGCAGAGTTGGGACCTGCGCTGGCCATGCTCAAAGGCCTCTACGAGGATGGCAAGGAGCCCATGTGTACTACTTAGGGTTTAGGGTTTGGGGTTTAGGGTTCAGGGTCTCAATTCTCTAAAGGGGGGTTATATAGGGGATATTATAGCGGACTACTATAGGGATATTAAGGGGACACTAGGAGACTATAGCGCATGCGAGAGCTCGGAGTTGTGTCCAGTGTTTGCTTTTCAGGCGGGGAGTGTGGTAGCAGGAAAAAGGTGTGGCGTTCTTGGGGCGTGGAGTGTGTAGGGCTTTGGGTTGTTGGATCAGGGTGTGGGCTGTCGGTTTTTTTGGTGCAGGGTTTAAGGTTTAGGGTTGATGGTTTAGGGTTGAGGGTTGAGAGTACAGGCGGTTGAGGGTTGCTATATGGGTTCAAGCTGGGGAGTGCTTCGTCCTGAAGACCTTTGGTCTTGGGTCTTGCCGAAGGGTCCAATTACCTATACAGTAGATACTTAGGACCCAAAGTAATTATGTAGGAACCTTTGAGGCCACAAGAAAATGCGTTACAGGTCCTTTGAGTTGTGGCTCTCAAAAGGAAGTTTCTCCGTAAACCCTAAAACCCAAACTTCTGATGTTAAGATTGCATGGTGCTTGGTAGGTGCATGTGAGCCATGGTCCGTGCTCCTTAACAGGGCTTATATAGAGGGGGTACTAAGGAGCTTAGGCTATAGCTCATGCGGCCGGAGATTTCACTGGAGATTCGCCAGCTTCTGACAGGAGCGTATCGCCAGCCTCAACGCCAAGGAGGAGGAATCCAAGAAGGCCTTCGCCGCTAAGGAGTCAGGGCCTCGGAGGAGTGATATGGGTTTAGGGCTTGGGGTTATATCCTTCAACATCGTAGGGCAGGGACCTATACAATTACCAATACCATTTTGAAGTCTTAATATGAGGTGCCCTATGCCCTATTTCTTCAAGGAATCTAGAACCAATGTGATTGCTTAAGCTTTTACAGTGGTTGCTGCTGCCTCTGGCGGCGGCGGCGGCAGGCAGTAACAACAGACAAGCGACAACGGTAATCCCTAGATTCACTGTTCTAATAGTCTTCTTGTCGTCACGCGAATATTTCATGAACCCCAAAAACGTAGACTAGTTGCCTGTTTGGCTTGTTTTTTTTGGTTTGGGGCCATCAGTTCACCCGCTACTTTTTGGGTTCGGGTATGTGTTGTGGATTTTGGTTCCTGTGTTTGTGAGATCCTGGATTCTGCTTAGATATGCAGAAACCCTACACCCTAAACCGCTAGGGTTTAGGGTTGGGGGATTCTGAGCTCTGAATTCAGTCAGGTAGGGTGGCCTCCCCAGATTCAACAAGAACCGGACCTGGCTAATGAGTCTTACGACCTGACTGTGGAAATGTTGGGTTTAGGGTTCAGGACTTAGGGTTTAGGATTTTCGGTTCAGGATGTAGGGTTTAGGATTTAGGGTTTAGGGTTAGGGCGCATGCTGCAGCAGTCCGACTGGCTTAGCCCGCTTCACGGGTTTAAAAGATCGCAAAGGCAGTATGAATGCCGCCGCTGCCACCACCACGACCACACTGACTGTTCGTTCAGACCATATGAAGACACCATATGAAGACACGATGTTACATCCTGATAAGCCCTATAGAATCCTTTTTTCATCCCTGTAGAATTTTCATATATGAACAATTTCCAAGCTTACAGCGTCAGGAAGTTTATCAAGGCCATCACTGTAGAGTCCACTCCACATGTCCCAAGCCGCCTGAATGGCCCCTTCTCGGGGAATTTTGCAAGTCTCAATTGGAGTGGCCAGGGAAGCTCACGAGAAGAAGCTTTCCTCCATAAAGCAAAAGCTGGAGACAAAGAAGCTTGGCAGCCAGTTGATTCCTGATGGTCCATGATGGGAGCCGGGGCGTAGAGATGTATGTGTATATATATATATACATACATAATATGAGTGTATATATATATATGTATATATATATATGCATACGCGCACATCGAGCGCTCGTCTCCTCAAATCAGTCTGACAGGTCCGACACTTGTTCCCATATGCGCGTTCCTTGCATAGACAACCTACATACATCCATGTTAACGTTTTTCTCTCAGTCTTGGGATCTAAATCTTAAACTCTAGACCTTAAATCTTAACCGTTTAGTTTTTTTTTTAAAAGCATCCCAGGAGGAGGGCAACAGAGATCCATGCCTTGGAAATTATCAAGGTTGCAGCTTAAGAGTTGAAGGCTTTAGGGTTTTGGTTTTAGGGTTTAGTGTTTATGTTCAGGCTTGAGGGTTTTGGCTTTGGGGAAACCCTGCACTACAATCCCTACAAACCCTCTCTGAAGCCCAGTGTCTGTTTTAGTTGCCATGTTCTTGTCCATTTGATCCTACGCTAACTAGACCCTGAGCCGTTTTTTTTCCAAAGCTACCAGTTTCCATTTCATTTGCCAAGATTTTTCTTTGTGGTTTCCCACTATTCCAACGCTAAACCTTAGTTACGCATATACACCCAGTTACAATTTCATGTTCCATTTTCATTTGTGTTTGAGTCGCCACAGCTTCAAATGTTGTAGGCTGAGAGCATATGCTGTCAGCCAGTCCGTCGAAAAAGGGAACCCTTAACCCTAGACCTTCTTCAGTGTCTTGTGTGCTCAGCTGAAGCCTGAAGCAGCTGGCAACACAGGAAAATCTCCAAAGAGTTCTACGACAGCGAGGTCCAAGATGAGAAGCGGATATGGACAGGGTGACAGGGAGTAGCTCTTGAAGCCCAGCACTGATACCCCCTTAATTTAGCCCAGCCAGGTTTTAGCAATGCAGCAAATCCTTCTGCAGCCGGATGGCGGCCCCCTTAATAAGCCCCGCATTTAGAATACCCAAAGACCCCTATTTAAGCATTGCTCACATGTACCCATATCACGCATATGTTCATCGCTCACATTCTCTCAAGTCAACATGGAGCCACCAATAGGCCTCTTCTTAAACAGAACTAATTGACAGACCCCGTTTGGGGGGTTCCGTGATTGTTCTTGCTGGTTCTTGGCAGTGAGTAAGGGAATATAATCCCCACATGTTTTGTATATATATATATATATACTCTATATTCCCCTATTCCCTACTAAGAACCAGTACGTTTGGGATTGTAACCCTAAACCCTAAACCTTCCGGCTGCCCTGGCTCATGGAGGACCTACTGGTCCAACGTGCGCGAAAGGCAACATAGGCCCCTGGCATCCTGCCCTTTTTTCTGGCTTGCCGTTTTGGAACTTAAATTAAGCTACCAGAAAGAGTAAATTCCGTTACTTGCGCTGTACCCACATTTTGGTAACTTAACTTAAGTTCCTTAACAACAACCCAGGGTTTTGGGTTTGGATTCAGGATTTGGATTCAAGGTCTGAAGTCTAGATGGCAGCTTTGCCAGATTTTGCTGGGATAAGTCTGGGGCTCACGGTTTAGGGTTCGAGGTGACTCTGGCGCGTCTTTGAATATTTTGGGATCTAGGGCGTCAGGTAAGCAAAGTAGTATCATGGTTAAATCACTTGAGGGACCCTAAACCCTTAACCCTAAACCCTAATGTCCGTTGGGTGAAGCCTCGTCCGCTCTACCTTGAGGAACCCTGAAGGTAGTAAGGCATTATCTCTGCGTCATAAGGCCATCCGCATCATAACCCTTTATGCGTAGGTTTCATAACCGATGCGTAGCCCAAGGGTCCCATAAAGTAGCATTTGAGCCATTTGAGACTGCAATCTGCGGAGATGCCCCCGTCTCCGAAGTTTGCTGTAAGGTCTAGGGTTTTCAAGGGCCCCTGACATGTTCCTTCAGTCTTTTTGGGGGGATGGCCGGATGTACACAATCACGGCCGCAGTTTCCCTGCAACTCTATCATCTTTTTTTTCAAAGCGAGGTGGCTTGTAAATGTGCACTCCAAGATTCAGCCCCTACAGATTAGGTCTTAAACCCTCAACCCTTAAACCCTAAACCCTTAAACCCTAAACCTTAAGCCTTGGGTCCCCTTGGACCCCATGAACATGTGACTTTGTTTCTCTTCGTGTGTAAGTGCGACCCAATGCAACTAAAGCGATATGGGTGGTTGTCAGAGAAGTCGTCCTTATCCTACATATTAGGGGCCGTATAAAACAGGGGGCCCGAAAAGGGGACCATGCTTCTGACATCCGCCCATATCCAGTTGGCAGCAACCCTAAACCTTAAACCCTAAATCCTAAATCCTAAGCCCTCAATCCTAAGAAGGCAGTATTTGGCGGCATTGAGACTCCAGCATGCCACGATGAAGAAGACTCACAACATGCTCCTTGGCGCTACTTTGAGGGACCCTAAAGCCAGTTTTAGGGTTTAGGGATTTTCCCTGATGTACCTGCGATAGACTCTAAACCCGAGACTGTTGTATCAAACCCTATCATTTCCATTAACAAGTATATAGGCTCTCTAAACCCTAAACCCTAAACCATAGCATCCCCTAAACCTTGAACCTGTCAGCATATTGGCTACTGGCTCCCTCCGTTACTTTCTTTATTTGCAGCCTGGAGGGACTTTGGCAATCCGTTTGGGACCTAAGAAAAGCTTTTCCCCAGTATAGAGGAAAACTAAGAGGAACATACTCGCGTTTGGTGCAGCGGAGTCCCCAAAAGGGCAGTTTGAAGACTACTTTCCATTTCATAGAAGCAATGGGCGTCCATTGCTGTGCGTTGCGGTCGGGTGCGCGTTGCAGCCATGTCTGAAGCTACTCAGGATTGAGCTGTACGAGAAAGTGCTCGCTGGAAAAGGCACGGTTTTTTGAATTTCAGGAGTTTTCCTGCGATTGCCACAGGAATGGCCATGGGTGCGGAAGCTTTGATGAGCATTGACTGCTCTGTAGGCCCTTGGTAATCAAGGTGTGGGGTACACTACCCATTATTTGCCTCGCAATTCGGCTTGGCTGCAAGAATCGGCATCTTGCATTGAAAGCGTCAGGAAAACACCGAGCGCATTCTGGGTCCGAGCTCGAACCACTGCATTTGACGCCAACTGCATTCTTACACACACTCACACAACATCAGTACATGGGGGATTGTCAAAATTA
>CAJNIZ010043634.1:41583-52805 GCA_905231905.1 Symbiodinium pilosum | reverse complement strand
TGAGAAGCGTTTTTTTTTTTTTTTTAAATTTGCATCCGATTTTTATTGACCGATTGTTTCCTGTACCTTGTGCCTGCTCTCGGTCACCAAGGCTTCCACGCCGTCTTCTCCAGAGCCCACTCCGTCGGAAGGCGCGCATGTGCATGATCGTGCTGGCAGTCCCATGGTTGAGGGGATCCATTCACGAACAAGATGTTGTGTATAACCTGATTGTTGCTGCATGTGGCGAGGCGAGTCTGGAGGAAGCAGCGCCGGATCAAATTTAAGTGGCCGTGACCCTACACGAAGTTTTCCTTTTGTGGGAATGCTTTAGGGATTTCGTTTAGGGTTTGGGGTTTAGGGATTAAGGGGAATCCCTGCAAGATGGATCATAATTCTGAAGGGTGACCGCTCCGATTTTTGAAAGCCCTATACTTTTGTTGAGCTTGCCGGAGCAGTAATATGACGAGTGATATCACTAGTGGATGAGCCATGAATTAGGGACTGGCACTGGGAGAAAAATGTGCAAGTACCAAGGATAGTAGTGGCAGTAGGAGGAGGAGGAGCAAGGAGGAGCAGGAGGAGGAGGAGGAGGAGGAGGAGGAGGAGGGCAGCATGAGTAGGATTAGCAGCAACATTAACAACAGCAGAGGTAGCAGTAGCATGTTGCGGTGGCGGTAGCAGTAGCAGTAGCAGTAGCAGGGTTGGTTGCAGTGAGAACAATTTATAAGCAAACAAGCAAATGCTAATCAGCATCATACACCCCCGCTGCTGCCGCCACTACAACGACGACTACTATTGCGGCTGGTGCTAGTAGTAGTCGTGCTAGTTCTAGTTACCGTTGCTACTGCTACTGCTGACAAGATGTATCGGTGAAAGATAATAACAACAAAGACGGCCTAGGTCCAAACAGCTCTGTCTCCTCCAAAGAGATGCCGGATGTGACAAAGACGCAGTCCAAGGCATCCAAGTTTGCCCTCTATCTTGCCGGCACAGGTCCAAGGAGCTTCTGACTGAAGATTTTTTAATGATTCTGTAGGCTTTGGCAATTGCAAGCATAGCCTGAGCAGGGCCGTAAGCATCCCTGCAGCTGTTGGCCCGAACACGGGTTGTAGAAGGTTTATTCGCCCTTGGCCGCGTATGGAGTCCGGCATCATCGATCCTGTGGTGTTCTTCCCTGTTACTGCAGGGCTTCAGGTCATCCTCCTCGGGCGGGTGTGCTACCTCGCAGTGGCCAATGGAGTCCGTTTGAGAACGATGGGCAGGAAAGCTGCTGCTAAATACAGTGCTGTGATGAAGTTTCAGGTCGCAGCTACAGCAGAAGAGCAACTCATGGCTAAACTGGTGTGCCAGCGCCGTCTGCAGATGGCACGCTTGTACTTGAGCTTGCTGTGTGGATGTTTGGGGATTTGCCTACTTGGGGTACAGTTGCAAATCCTCTTTGGCACCCAAGAAAGATGGATGCCAGCGCCTATGGTGTGGAGCGTTGTTGTTGGCTTTGCCGTGACTTTGCTACATGTGCTGCTACCAACATTGCTGACGGTGACTAAGCTAAACGGCGTGTACGTGGCACTGATGCTTGCAGGTATGCTTGGCCTCTCACCGCTGCTCATGCCCTCCAACCAAGTGTTTTTGATGTCGATTTCCTTCCTGGGCTTTGTACGCGTTCCAGCAGTATGCATTGCGACGCAGCCTGCTTTGGTAGCCGTCTGCAGCTTTGGCCCCTTTGCTGTAGTTTTGCTGCGAGCTACGCTTGAGGGAGGGCCTCTTGCTACCCCTGCTATCACAGCAGAGATCGCTGGCTTCTTTGTGACCCTGGTCAGCGCAGTGTCTTTGCAGGCGTGAGTCTGTAAAGCGTGATGGCGAAAGGTTTTGCCATTGCTTAACCTGAAGGTTTTGCTTCCTTCTGCCAAAATCCTCTGCAGGATCCTGAACCAGTAGGAGAACACTCGGGTTGTAACCTGTAGTCCTGTTTCGCTGGTTGGGAACTTGGAGGCTTAGAGTTTCCCGCTGCAGCAGCCAGGAAAGCTTGAGTCACCGAACCCGAGAAAACATGCGCCATCAGCAAATGGTTACCGAGCTCAGTGCTGCATCCTCGCTCCTTGCGTTGACGTGCGATGCAGTGATCGAGCTAGATGAGGAGCGCTAGAGAATGTAGCATGAACATCTTCTAGTGATTGATGTTCTCAACGTGATTGTTATGTTCCACATGAGGACTTGCGCCTGGTGGACCACTCGTCGGAATTGGCGGCCATGCTCCTCCGAGACCGCCAAGGTCTCTCAGTGAAAGGCCAGCTCTTCACCGACTTCGTGCCTACGCTTGACGAGTCGGAGCGTGCTGAAGAGCTCCTGCGCCGTTTTGACACTTACCCACCGGAAAGTATCAACACTCAGGCCTTCCACACGAGAATGGTTGACAGCTGCTCCAGCAGGTTTCGTACTGAAGTCTTTCAAGTAATGCATCGCACAAGCAATGGGCGTATTCGGCACCTCATGGGCCTGCGAGATTTTACTGACCAGAGATCTCTTGCTGGAAGCCAGGCTGCTGATGCGATGTCTGATACGCGCATGTCCTATTCATTGCTGACCCCAACCATCTTCACACCAAACAGTACCCTGCCGCCTATTCCAGTTGCCCCCCCAGCTGCGGAAAGGACCGATTCAGATGCCATCGAGCACAAGAGGCTTATCAGCCTCCAGATTGATATGGAACGTGGGACTGTCGCTGCTGCTTCCAAGCCAGTTTTCGTCGGCAAAAAGCTGACAGACGTGTTCTCGCAATCCGGGCTCGAAGTGTTGGAGCGTGCCTGGGTGGATGCCCGCTCTGAGGAAGGGGTGAACAAGGCCATCTCCTTCCACGCCCTTGAACTGCGACTGAACGCTTCAATCAAGGATTTGGTTGATGGTATTCTTGAAGCAGTTACGACGGAAACGGGGGATCTCAATCTGATGATGCGGTGCCTTATCACACCCAAACTTGCAGCGGCTGCAGCTCTGACCAGAAGCAACTCGAGGAGCCTTCCGCGCTTGCCTGAGGCTACGGCTGTCCAAGAGATGCCCTCACATGAGGAGGGTCCTGAGTTCGTGCACGTACACTTCTAAGAAGTTGTTTTTCCCCAGACCCATCCAAGCCGGATTGGCAAGCGCTTCCGCAAAGAAGGGCTCAACTACCAGTGTTCTGTTGTGACTCATGCTCCTCTAATCCTCTACCTCGGAAATAAGGACTCCAAGGACAAAAGCAAGTTACAACCGGATGATATCATGATATTGTCATAGCTCCTTATGATTCCTTTGACTTTCTTTCTTTTGGCTGTTGCTCTTGTTTCCTAGTTTGCCCACCTTGTTCAAAGACACCCTAGACAGCCCTCTGCAGGTGCACTCGGAAGAGTGTGGTACTGTGCGTCCAGACAGCACGGTTGATGAGGTCCGTGAGCCACGAGAGGCCCAGCGCTGTCTTCTCTTGAGTGGTACATGCTCGCTGTATAGTGCCCCATGTTGTGCCGACATTAGAAGAACGCAACATCGCATAAACAGAAGCTTTGAAACATGTATGTATAATTTTTCAGGCGGTACATTATATTGGACAATGTATTTTCGTCATGGTAAATCTCTTATGGCCTGAACCCTAAAACATCATCCTGGAAGGTCAGCCCGAAACGGCGACCCGTCATCTCCTTGCCGCTGGCTTTGGTGTGGCTCGGCTGCTGAACAGAAGTTCTTAAAGACAGGGCCTCCTAACATCAGAAGCGTTTTTCGGATGCTGCCCAGTTAAAAGAGACTCCAATTCTTCCTCTGTTCTGCAAATGCCTTCTAAGTTTTCCAGTTTAAAGGAAGGAAGACGTCCACAGGACAGATCGGAATAGACTTAAGATCCGCATCTATGTATCCGAAGTTCAGCAACAGGGGCTCCTAATTATGCGAAACTCCATATCATGAGCGTGGGATGCGGCTGCAGCAACACAAAAAATGTGGCATGAATATTGTCAAGTCTGTTGTTCCCAAAGTCACACTCAGAAAGGTGCAGATCCTTCAATTTTGCTACCAGCACAAGGTAGTTTGCAAGACTCACACTCGGGGCGCGGTCATGCCATCCCTACCGCTGCAACTCTAAACAGACATTCAGACATGTACACACACACACACATCTAGGTGCCAATGCGCAAATATGAATGTGTGGCCATTTAATCTTTTCACCTCCAGATTTTGCCAGATCATGCTCCCATAGATGTAAACCCCCATGAAAGAACCAAGCCCTCATCACACAGACCCAGCACCACCGCAACAACGACGGAGGAGACTCAGAGTCTAGGGTTTGGGGATGTGTTAGCTTAGCACGACAGCATTCTTAAACCCAAAACCCAAAACCCAAAACCCAAGTGGGATCCATGTGGCAGACAAGTCTTCTCTTTCTGCCCACGCTGGGCATTTCTTTGGATAGCAGGCTTGGTCAATTTTTGGGAGTAGTGCAGTATTTCCAACACAAACAAAATTCCTACAGAGAAAGAGATAGACATATGTATACATACACATCTCATCTCATGTGTTATTTCCTCCTGAGTTCAGGCCGCGTCAAAACTCCACTGCCAAGTCGAACTGCGGGGCCTCCCAGAGAACTGGGGGAAGTTTTTCTTTTGATTTTAAAGGCTTACGTGATGACGGTTTTTGCCGTGCTCTGGACGGAAAACATAGGATAGTGTAGGGATATTGGTAGGGGCTGCTACGTGTCGGGTGTCATCGCCGATATGACACATAATGCTGCTTGTCAGGATTCGTTATTGGAGCATATAGGGTTCACATTAGTCGTTACTAGGGCAGGGTAGGATTTTGTGAGAGCTACAAGTATGTGGGAGCACAATAAGGCTTACAAGTGGGTCTCTCTCTCTATCTTCAGAGTGTGATGTTGTGTGTGTCTGGGGTGCAATGCGTAGAAATCGTTTTCGGTGTTTTCGGGTCCATTACTTCTGTAGGGAGCATGTGGGTTCGGTACAGGCGGACCCACACACATCGGTGTGAAGAACATTCTCTCTGAGAAGTGATGGTAGGACCCGCTAGGGGATCGCACCATAGCGCTCGCATCAGAGACCTAGCAGCCCCAAACCACACCAAGTCAGCAAACAAACTCTCATGACTTATTCTTCGACTATTATCACCTTTAAGTTAAACTGCAGTTACGGCTGTTGTGATGATCGCTTGTGCTTGTCGGTCTTATCGTCATTGCTTGATTAAAGTGCTTTCCATTCACCCTTGGATCACTTGGCTTCCTACTCTAAACCCTAAACTCTAAACCCTAAACCCTAAACTTTTTCATGGCAGAGGTGTTGGCTCCACGCCAGGGAGCAGTGGCAGCAGTCTCAAGCGAAGAGACAGCACTGGCAGCTTGCTAAGAAGGCGAAGGAGACCGCTAGGGCTTGTTGCGCACATAGTATATTGGGGTTATATAGTAATGATGGAAAAGAAAATGAAAACTATAGGGATTATATAGGGGTTATAAAGGGATTATAGGTTATATTGGGGTTATATTGGGATAATGGAAAATAGAATGGAAACTACTATAGTATATGGGGGTTATATAGGGATAATGATAATGGAACATGAAATGGAAGCTGCATCTTTCATTTTTGAAAAGTCGGGGGTCCCCAAAACCCAAGACACGTTGAACATGCGGCTTTCATGAGCGGCACTCTAACAGGAGTCAGTCTTTATGAAAGACCCTGTGTGTAAAGGCCACGAAGTCAGTGGGCTCATAAGACCGAGGGGGGGTAGGGCTCAGGACAAGCGTTTGTTGTGGCAAAACGCGGAACATGCTAGCCGTTCATTCGTGCGCTGCAGTTGTGGAAACGCGGAAGCCAAGCAGCAGCCGCGAATGAAGCATTGACTTCTATGTTTGCAGGTATTCCGAACAAGTCTGCGTTGCTCTGCTGCGAATTCGCTTCATAACCTACAAGGAGCAGCACCCTGGGTCTGCTCCAGCAAGAACTGGCAGAGCCACTGGAGGGCCCGATCTCAAGGAGCAAGGCAGCCCACTGGTTGTAATTCTCACTCTTGGAGCGAGCTGAAATATGAACGATCACTGTGTTGCAGCAAGCTTGCAGGTTCCGGAGCAGTGGCTGCCGCCCTCAGACGCAGAAGCAGGCCTGCCATCTTTGCACGTTCGGTCAGGAAGATGGTTTGACGAAGTGGCTTGCGGTTCACCGTACATTTTGCATCAGTTTAGGATGTGCATTCTTGTCCCATGCCCTCAAGTATTTGGAAGGCCGAGATGGGGCAAGTCGCAAGCAAAACATGGCCTACATAGCACAAGCACATGTCAAGACAGCGAGTCCTGATTTTGCAGCTTTGGAGCTGCCGCCCTTAGCCATGGAGGAAAAATGGGGCCCAGTGATTGGCCTCCTTGCCATGCTTGGGGGATCCCTCTGCTTCTCGCTGATGGCCCTGGTGGCTGCAGAGCTCGGGTCCGGCCGGGCCTCGCAGCACAAGTTTGAGCCTTTCGAGCTCGTCTTTTGGAGGTCACTCTTCATGCTTGCGATCACCATGTCAAGCACCCTTTCCAAGGGGCTCAATCCTTTGGGTCCCGACTGCACCCGCACCCGGGTGATCCTTGTAGTTCGTGGCCTGTGTGGAGTTGTCTTCATGGCAACCTACTACTATGCGCTGGCAGTGCTTCCGATGAGTGATGCTGTTGTCCTTACCTACACCAGTCCCATGCTCACTGCCCTTGCTGCTACTCTCTTCTTGGGTGAAACCTGGCACAGCCTGGACTTCTTCGGCTCAGGCCTTTGCCTGACTGGCGTTATGATGATCAGCAAGCCACCAGCGCTTTTTCATCTCCTGGGACTTAGAGACGAGCAAGTGGACCTGCCCCCCCTGGGGCTGGCAGCTGCCAGCACTGCTGCAGTTAGCGCCACGTGCGTCTACGTCATCATTCGCATTCTCAAGGACAGGGTTACAGGGATTATGGTCAGGGTAGATACTCGTAGCAGCATGCTCTCAGGGATTCAGGCTTTCACGCATTTTGCAGATACCTCTTCAGGACAAGGACGTGCACTCCCTAGTCTTTGTGAATTACCTGGCAATGGCTGCAGTGGTTACTGCTCCTATCATGGGCCTGGGGCCCTTCAGAGAGACTTGGGCTGTGCCTTCTCGGTGGGCCTTGACGCTGCTATTTGCTTTGGCCGGGCTCGCATCGCTAGGCGAGACTATGCTGGCCTTTGGTCTCAAGGTAGAAACTGCTGCAAAAGCCACCTCCATGAACTACTTGCAGGTAGTATTTGCCTTCATTTTTCAAAGGACCTTGCTGCATGAGTCGAGCAGCGACTTTCAGAGTAAGCTGGGTGCCTTGATGATCTCCTTGTGGGGCATCGTGGCCCTGGGCAAGGAGGCCATTGCCCAGGCAGCAGTTCCTGCTAGAGACAATGGGCAGCCCTTGCTAGAGAAGGAACGACGGGCGAGCCCAACCCTGTCACCGGGGCTGCTTGCGATGATCATCGGGGCCTTCTTCTTCTCGCTGATGGCCCTGCTGGTCAAGCTGCTTAGCGGTTTCGGGACCTACGAGCTCGTGTTCTGGAGGTCTGTCTTCATGTTTATCGGGACCATGTCTATGCTGGCTGTGAAGAGGATCAACCCACTAGGTCCTCCTGGAAGCCGAGTTTTGCTTTGGGTTCGAGCTGCTGCAGGCTTTGGATTCATGAGTGGCTACTACTATGCCATCCAGCACTTGCCTCTCAGCGATGCTGTGGTCATCACCTACACGAGTCCCGTCATCACGGCAGTTGCCGCGGCGCTCCTCCTGGGAGAGGTTCAGCCTTTTAACTTGAAATAGAGTGCTAGCTGGCCATGCAATTACCCTTACCAACCCCTTTGACCATGTTTGACTGAAGCACCTGCTGAGAGGCATGGGGCCCGCTGGATGCGCTGGGGAGCGTTCTTTGTATGTTGGGCGTGGTGCTGATCAGTAAGCCCAGCTTTGTGATGACGTTCTTTGGTGCCAAGCCCAAGCCGGTTGCCGTGAACGGCTTGGTCGGTGCTGCCATCGCAGCTGTGATGAGCTCCATCGTGTACTTGCTCGTTCGAGTCCTGAAGGGTGTACACCCCATGGTGTTTGTGAACTACTTTGCCGCTGCGGGCATCGTACTGGGGCCGATCATGAGCTTGGCAGCGGGAGAGACATGGTCTTGGCACACACAGAGGGATTGGCCACTGCTTGTGCTCTTGGCCATCTTCTCAATTGTTGGGCAGGCCCTCATGAACTTAGGCTTGACCCTTGAAACGGCCGCAAAGGCGACTGCCATGAACTATTCACAAGTTGTCTTTGCCTTTCTTTTCCAGACCCTCCTGCTGCATGAGCCGACAGACTCGCTCAGCGTAGCTGGCTCGGCCATGATTGCAACCTGGGGAGTTATTGCTCTTCTGAAGGACTCCTTGCAGTCTAAGGTTGCCCCAGATGTAGAGCAGAATCAAGTCAATGACGCTACGAATCTTGACATGATTCTGGATCGCCGAAAGTCGTATGAGCTTGAACATAGAGACAGCGAGTTCGATGCGCACTGAGGCCATCGAGCGATACCGTCTTTGGTGTGATTGTGCGCTTTCGCGCATTGAATTTGCACGGTTTTGATCGGGTCCTTTTGTTGTGACCTTCGTTTCAAACTTAAGCGCTTTCCGCGGAAGGCTGAAGACAAGGGACAGTAGTTTTGACCGTCTGCAAGTTCAGGAGGAAGCCCGTACTGTTGCGCCAGAAAGCGAGACCTGCTCGAACTCGAGCATCGCGGTGCAGTGTATCGGGCCGCTTCTGACTTTCATGCTGGGATTGATTTGGGTTAGTCTGCTCTGAGCGGATGTCAAAAGTGGGGGCTTTCGAGCGGACCGCAAAACACTGTGTAGCATCCTGCAAGTCGGTGGAATGGGGATCTTGGACGACGCGGTGTAACTTCGTGTATCACGTCACGAATCTAGATATTCGAAAAAATGCTTGGCAGCATCTTGCATGGTAGTACACGCTTAAAGTTTAAAGAAGCTGAGGCCTTGTTTGCCTTGCCGTCTTGATGCTGCAGCTCTAGGGGGCGAGAGACAGAAGGATGTTGAAGGATGTGCTGCATTCACTGGCTTAGGGAAGATCTGTGATAGTATGTATTATATAAAAGGCTGAAAATGGCTGAAACATGGAAACTGCAGGGACTGTCATGGAACCCGACGGCCCTCAGCCCCGGACCGCTGGCCCTCCCCTGAGAGGCGAAGTCCAAGAAGCACCAGGGACCATCAGAACCTCACAATGTTACAATCTAGACCTCGAACCCCTAACCCCTGAAACTGTGTTATTCTGGCTGGTACTGCAATTGAGTACCTCGCAGTCAAGAGTGGGTTTAGGGTTTAAGTTTTTAAGCTCCGTAGCCCGCTTTCCTACAAACCCTACATGCGGCTTCGGGTTCAGGGTCTAGGGAACCCTGAACACGTAAAAATGCCCCAAAATCCTAAACTTTGAAACTGTCAGGGATTCATGTCCAGCTTACCCTATAAACGCTTGCCCAGTTTCCCTTCTGTACGCTAAGCTCCCAACCCCGAAGCAGTTTCCGTGTAATTTTGACATTGCTTGCCCGTTGGGTTTTCCGATATGTTAGCAATCAGTTCCCTACCAACAATCATCCTTCTTGCCTCCAGTTTCCATTTTTATTTTCCACTTGCGTTTCTATTTGATTTTCCATTCCCTACCTAAACCCTAAACCCTTGACCCTTAGCAGTACTTTCATCATATCTCCTATAGTAGTCCCCTACATAATCCTCTATATACCCCCCTTTAAGGAGGGTTTAGGGTAGTAGCTTCCACCTGACTTTGTATTCCCTACTGACAACCAGCCGGCCCGGCACTCTAAGGTAATTCCCGTTGCCATTTCACTGTTTACTTTCTTTCTGAATTAATTCATATGACCCCATGTAATCCGTATGTAATCCCTACGTAGCCTCATATCCACTTCTAGCAACCATGTAGGGTTTTTAGGATTACATCCCATATTCTATCTACTTAAGGGGAACGATATCAGTTCCCTACAGCAATCATTAACCCGGAGGTAGCCTGGAACGGTCTGAGCTGGGAACTGAGGCACGGGCCTTGGGGGGAGAAGGATGGGTGGCCTTGGGGGTTTGGGGTTTTAGGGTTTGGGTCTGTTTAGGTTTTGCTAAGGGCTGTTAAGGGTGGTAGTTTTGTTGGGTGTAGTGCTTAGAGCCCCGTAAACCCTGAACCCCCATTCAGGTGATAGGTTCCTTACATCTTTGTGGCAGCTTACAGGCTCGCACTTTGGGAAGTACCCACAGTCTTTTGCCAAGAGGACTTTACAGCTATGAAACAATTATCTTCTTAGATGACATCTTGGGGGTTTGTCAAAATCATGGTCCCTTTTGCGTGTACCCTGAGTCTTCGGGGCCAAAAACAATGTGGACCCAAAAAGGGACCAGAATGCTGATAAATACCCACAGACATGCTGTAAGCGGTCCTTGCAATTGGGAGTTTGAAGCCTCAACGTGTGCTTGGAGAAGCCCCAAGCAGCTCTCCTTGCATGAAGGGAGATTCATGTTCCGTTGGTCCGCGTCTTGAATTTACTGCCGAGACTGAGCTCATTTGATTGTTCACATAGAGGAGGGCAGCAATTTTCAATTGTCATCCACTCGTCGCAGTCCTAATGAAACTCACAAATAACACTAGCAGCAGACTACGACGACAACAACAGCCACAACGGCGACAACGACAACGACAAAGACAATGACAACGACAACAACAACAAGCAAGTGTCATGGAAGGTTCCTCAAATCAGCTCCATCTTTTTTTTAACCCCTGAACATTTGTTTTAAGTTTCAAGTCGAGAGCCCCAAATCAATCCCACGAGATTGGAAAGAACTCAGAATTCCTACATAGCTCCCACAAGCCCCGCAGGATAGTCTCCATAAATGGTGATTGGGGGCCCAAACATAAACCCCAAACGGCTAGATGCCTTAGTATGGTGATTCCCCCAAAAGGAACCCCATACTTCTTGGAAACTCACGCGAATACTGATAATAAGAGTAATACTAACAACAAGAATTATAACAATAGTCATCATAGCAATGATTATACTAATCCCCTCCCCCTTGTATTAAACCTCCCCACCCACCCACCCTAACATTAGATACTCCCAATATATAAGAATCTACCACAACGAATTGTATTGAATTTTTTTGGGGGGTGGGGGGTTTACTATCAGCCCTAAACCCTAAAC
>CAJNIZ010043634.1:9704-41517 GCA_905231905.1 Symbiodinium pilosum | reverse complement strand
CATAATTTTGACAACCATCCATATTAGGAGGACAGGATTACTTTCGGACTTCTGGACCAGGCCACGGCTGAAGTGCGCCGATGGCTGTTGGGCCACACCTCTGGGCAGCAGTGTTCGCAGGCGAGGTAGGTAGATAGAGAGGTTATATAGGGTTTAGGGTAAACTCCTTAAAGGGGGCTTGTACAGGGGATTGTAGAGGTGTTATATAGGGGATTTATAGGGATGATGGAAAAGAAAATGGAAGCTACTATATGTAGACAGAGGTCTACGCGTCGCGAGGAATGAGTGAAAGCTTTTTCTTGCATTCCTGCACATCAAAAATGTCAAGATTCTTCGGATCGGCTGTGGTCAAGTAACTAGTAGAATGTAGAACATCTTTCTTGGGTGTGTCTAGTTTCAGTGTACCTGAACATGCCATGCCGGTTCTTGAATAGCATAGAGAGCCTTTCACAGAACAGCATGCAAGACTTTGCTTGGGTTGACATGAGACTGTGACAGGATACATGGTAGTAGTTTCCATTTTGTTTCCATTATTCCCGATATAAGCCCTAATATTACCCCAATGGGTCCCAGTATGGTAGGTGATCCTCGACAGAGCTCTCACTGTGCTTTCCAACTTCAAGCTGGCGAGCCGGCGGCCTAGCATGCTGCTGCCCAGCCAGCTCTTCGTATGTGGTTGGTCCATTATGGGGGGTATTTTGTGGGGAGTATATTATAGGGGGTTTACTATAGGGGGTATGATGGGGGGTATATTTGCAAGAATGTTACAGGAATTGCTTGGGTTGCGATGCGTAGGAAACGGGCCAGGACTTGGAATAGTTCTTTGGGGCTGCTGCAGAAGGATTGTAGCTTTGTTGGGTGATGACCCTGGACCCTCACATGCCCTCTAGCTGAGTCGAGTCCATAGTACATGAGAAGTGCGGGCTAATAAATGAATTTGAACTTAGCTTGTTCATCAGAAGCAGGGTTCTGTATCTTAAGAGCATTGCAGCGCAAGTGGTGAGATTGTTGTGCTGATTCCCATGGACCTCAAAAACATGTTCTTTCCGGGGATTGGCTTTTGCCAGGTGGCTGCGAATTGGAGGTGTTAGGAGGACGGCCAAACAATTGCTGCTTGACATACTCATTGGGGTAATACTAGGGTTACATTGGGGTTATATTGGAGTTATATTAGGGTTATATCGGGGTTATATTGGTGTTATATTGGAGTTATATTAGGGTTTTTTGGGGTTATATTGGGGCTATGTTGGTGCTTGAAGAGTTGGGTTATTTTGGGGTCATGCAAAGGCAGGTCTCAGATAAAGCCTTTGCAGGACCCCTCGGGGCACTTGTCGGTGGATACAGCGACGCCGATTGGCTTTACAACGAGGCGCGCCTTTGCACTCCCGAAAGCCCGCATTCAGAGTTCAGGCCACCCACAAGATCGTGAGCACCGCTGCTCTCAATCAGCCATGGTATTGAGATGTTTTTGAGAAGAAGCCTGTGAGAAGCGCAGCACGGGCAGCAGCCACCGTACAGCAGGAGGAGGAAGCGGCATCAGTAATTAGTATACTAGTAAACATGCCGCTACTAGACTAGAGCTTGTCAAGTAGTCCTGCTGAGTACAGTAGCACAAGTGTCAGAAGGTTGTGTAGCCGTGGTACTACTACAGCAAGTCTGGCGGTAAGTTTGCCGTGTGTTGTGTCCTTGTCTTATTCGGGGTGGTTGTTGTTGTGGTGCTGGTAGTCGTAGTAAGACTTGGTGAGAACGTATGGCAGCAGACAGAGAAAAGAAGCAGGTCTTCCAGAAGCATCCGGCGGATGCGATCCGCGAGTCCTTTGCTCTCCTGGGCTTCAGGAACCGCTCGGATGGCAACTGGCCGGGCTCCTGATATACATCAAGAAAATTTAGAAGAAGTTGGAAACTGGAGGGTCATGGGATATGTCGGGTATAGGGATACCATGGAGAATGAAACTGAAGAGTTCATGGAACATGGCGTGTAAACCTTGTTCATTTGGCTTTTCAAGACTGCAGGGGTTGGGACCTTGATCCCATTGGTTTGCCTCAATTCAGGTGGGGTTGGGGAAGCCAGGGGTACGGTGGAAGTGCCGGTGCTCCAAGTCGCTAGGATATGACACGTCCTCCTGCATGTTGTGCTTGAGGACCAGAGTTTTACTATACAGGAATCCCTCAAACCCAATCTCTGGTCCTCTGGATCCTAAACCCTAAACCCTAAACCCCAAACCCCTTATGCCATCCCAGTGGCGCACGAATGTTTTCTAGGAGGGCATTCCAGAGCTCCCTGTAGTCTCTGCCATCCTTTTACCAGGCCCCAGTCCTGTAAACCAGAGGTAAGAGAAAGACCAGCCCTTCATTTTACTATTTTGGTTCTTCTTATTATTACTTTTGTTATTACTCTTATTGTTTAAAATTACTACTATCAGAAACCCATGTATAATCCCCATAACATTATTTTTAATTCCTGTATATCGCTGAGGTCCAACATCTCTGTAGAAGAGATCTCCCTGGTTTATCGGCGGATGTGCCTTCGGGGCCACCCCAGCCGTGGAGGCGAAGATACCGAGAAAATAGTGAGGAAAATGAATTTTGAGGGATTACATAGAGATTGTGTAGGGATGATATTTGTTTGAAGGGGTGATGTAGGTCTACATGGGGGAGATATAGGAATATTAACCCAATAAGGGAGAAACAAATGGAAAGGAATATGGACATGACATGGAAACTCGAGAACCTCAAGTTGTAGGGAATGAAAGAACCAAGAAGAAATTCAAATTAACCCCTTGCTGGGGATGGCATAGGGACTACTTACTTGTGCGATCCACTCCCTTCTTCCCTACTGCCCACCAGGAAGAAGAAGCGAGGATTAGAAGGATGAGGTCTTCATTTCTTCTGGTGGCTATTGATTGTGCAGGGATTATGTAGGCATCGTGGATGATCGAGCGTTTCTTGCAGGTTGGGTGCGCTAGGACTTGTTTTCAGCCTAGTGTTGATAGGTTCGCGGCAGTCGTGCGAAGCTGATGTTGGCGTCCCGCAGGCTCTCCGAAGGATTACCTCAAGCTGCAGGCTGGAAAGGTAGAATGTTTGGGTTTAGGGTTAAGAGGGATAGTACCCCAACAATGGAAACCCAAATGGAAAGTCAAATGGACGGTGGGATGGAAGCTGCCGCTCGGGTGCGGTTTCTCGGTGGTCGCGGTTGGGTCCCCCTCTCTGTTTGTTTGCCTCTGTCACTTTCCGTTTTGCTTGTCCCTCTCTCCATGCATCTGTTTCAGTCCAGCATGAAATCGAGCCCAACTTACGGCGATGAGTCTTGCTGCAGGTTGCCATGGAGCTCATCAAAGCCTTCTGCGGAGATGCTGGTCCTTTGCAGGTGCCTAGAAGTCATGCTCACATGTTCCCTACACCGCAGCCTAGCTTCGGGAACGCTTGAGACAGGGACCTAGCTCCGGGGCCACTAAGAACGCGGTGTTGTGGCTCGATGACTTTACTACATTATCACTATTCGTATTTTCACTGCTTTTTCTTTTCTCATCTAATATCATCACCGTTGTATTGCTACTACCATTACTTTATTATTTCTTTAAGTGTGCAGGTGGAGCGGAGACTTCAAGCAGAAGCTGTGATTCCACAAGGCTTTCCAGCAACAAAGTGGGTGTTGACAGGGTTTTGACTGGATCAGTACGGGTTTTACCAAAATGAGGGATCCCTTTCTGGGGTCCCCATCATAGGGATTCTAGCATATTGGGGGCCGGTATTGGGGTCTCCATGATTTTAGTTTCCTGATACTGTAATGGGATCATGTAGGCTATAATCTAAACTCCTTAAAGGGGGTTATATAGGGGATCATATAGGGGAGTACTTTCGGGTTTTTCAGGGGGGTACTCGGACTTTAGAGTATAGGTCATATCGCAACCTCCATCGACTCTGGTTGATGGACCTTTTGTGCCATCCGTTGGCGACCAAGTAGGATGCTGGGAAATTGCCAATAGGCACTAGCAGTAGAACTTGCTGCAGATGCTTCTTGAGAAGGGAGTTCTGGGGTGAAATTTTGATAGCTGACGCTGTTTTCTCGTATTGTATCCCTCTGAAAAGGCCCGAGCGGAACCTACCAACCGCTTTTTGCATTCGCCACCTTTGGAAAGGTTGGATTTTATTCCTGCTTTTGTTAACTTTCCTTGCATACTGTGCGAGCTAATTGTTGAATCTTCCGTGGGAAGCTAGAAGCTTGTGGCTTGCGACGAGTTCTGGCCAGAATTCGTGTGGTAGTTGCCATGATTAGGAGGGCGGGGCCAATATAATATGGACTTCCAAATTATGGGCACCCCAAACCCTAAACCCTAAAGGCCCGGAATAAAAAACCCTAGACCCTAAACTGGTAAAAAGACAAGCAGTTGTGAGAAGGGCGAGTGAAGCAGGGGACTGCAAGTGAGGGAGCACGTATAGGACAGACCCCTCGATCCAACAGGGTTTTTGTCCGACTGTTGCCAGGAAGATAGAAGGGAGCGCTGAAAACACAAATTATAGTCCCCCTTAAGTAGACAGAATATGGCTTTGGGTATGTCATAATAAGATCCGCATATACCCCCATATTCTATCTACTTAAGGGGGACTATGAGCAATCCCCATGTAGCCGACAGCTTGTCAGGCCCAGATGCTGGCGCCGCAGACAGTCCCCATTTTGCCAGGGGCTCAGGGAGCTCCTGATATGAGCTGTAGTCAAAACTCCATAGAAGTGGGTTATGTAGGGAATTATGTAGAGACTACATAGGGATTATGTAAGGGATTATATAGGGGTTTATATAGGGGATTATATTTAGGGGGTTTATATATGGGTTTATATAGGGGATTATATTTAGGGGGTTATATGGGGATTATATCGGGATCATGGGAAAGAAAATGGAAGCTACTATTGAGGGCTTAGGGTTTGGGGTGGGATCTAAACTCCTTAAAAGGGTTGTATAGAGAATTATATAGGTTCCTAGTACACGGCTTACGAAGGGGGATACTAGGAGTTCAGGTTATAGCTCATCTGAAAGAAATGGAAGGTGAAATGGAAACTGGAGGTGTATGGCGGTCATAGAGGAAGTATCTCCCCCAATATAGGGATAATGGAAAATACAATGAACACTGCTGGGTAATATCTGGTTATATTGGGATATCTCCTCCTCCAATATAAAACATTCCCAACCCCCCATGTTGAATATTCAATGGAATTGTTTTACACTAGCGGGGTGGGCTCGACTTGAGGGGCTTGCGCTTTTGTTCTCGTCTGTGCTTCTGCAGTTGCGAGGTTATCCAAAAGCTTGCGCGAACTTTCTCAAAACCATGGGGGGTCCTCCTTTTGGGTTTTCCCAGAGGGAAAATTGGTGGAATGTCATTGCCAAAGACCTGGAACTATAGCATACTTGACACTTTTGTATCAACTTCGGCATGCTTGACACTTTCAGTCTCAGTACAAGTGCTTGAATACGAGTATGCACATTAGTTGTAAATTTTAATTCATCTTGGATCCCCTTAACCCCAAACCCTAAAGCCAAATCCCTAAACCCTAAACTCTAGACCCTAAACCCTCAACCCCAAGCCCTAAACCCTATGTAACCCCATCATAGTAGTTTCCATTTTCTTTTCCATTATCCTCATATAACCCTTATATTTATCCCCTATATAACCTCTAACATAATCTCTATATAACCCAATATCATGTGTGTGCCCAGGTCCTCAGCGACCTGTCCTTGGCCCGGGAGCTTCAACTGAGTGCAGCAGAAGCCTCGAAGGAGCAGACGGCCTTCTCACGTACCTCCGGTTTCGGGATTATATAGTGGTTGTAGAGGGATTATATGGGGATGATGGAAAAGAAAATGGAAACAACTATTGTAGTTTGGGGTTTAGGGCTTAGGCTTTAGGGCTAGGGTTTAGGGCTAGGGCTAGGGTTGGGGCTTAGGGGTTCTGGGCTAGCAGGGAATGAAGGAATGGAAAAGAAAACGGGAATTATCCGATTATAGGGGATTGTTCATTCCTTTGTTTCTTGCTGACTCTTCGGGGTTTGGGGTACTTGGATAGCCTTCTATGTTTTTTGTCTGAGTTGTTTCAGGGTATGAGGGTATACCGCTCCAAGTCCAGCGTTTTGGGTTAGTTCAGGGTTCAAGGTCTAACAGCTGTGTAAGTTGAAGCAATTTCGGTTTCTGTGGGGTCTAGGAAATTGATTTGGCACTCCCGGTATCCTTCCAACCTTGCCTTACTAACGCAACTTTCCCCGTTGTTATCGTGAGGAAGGCTTGTCATGTCTCTTGCAAATCCAATCATCTGATACTGACCTCCTCAGAGTGTGGCGTCACGTTTACATACCCTCAGTATCGTGACATCATTGCAAGAAACTAACATTAGATGAGATACAGCTCAGCAGTCTTGAAAGCCATGAGATTCGGGTAAAGCAAAGCCCTGGTTGCAAGAATAGACACCATGCAAATCCCAGGAGGCTTCGCAGCTCAGTGCAGAGCACTTGGAGGCAAGGTTATTGAGCGGATTAGATGCGAGTCCGGAAATCCAAGCCCAGAATTCTCGCAAGGAGATGAACAGAGCGCTGGACGAGTACATCTTAAGGCTTCATTTTTACATCCGCTCCTGTGTCAGATTGAGTAGCAAGGGACTGCCACAGCACCCTCAGCCTTGCGCAGGCAGATGTGTTTCAAGAGCGAGATTGTCGATGAAATCGCTCGGCTTCATGAGGAGTGAGGGTGCGGGAGACTACGTGTGAAATTTCCGTAGCAAAACGGGCCCCATTATTTCACAAGAACTCTCCACTTGCCGATTTAGAAACGGCTTCATGTTTTGGAGCCCAGCCTGCAAGCACGGAGGGTTGCAAAGCTGTCTTGCCTGACTAGGACTCGGCCTACGCGATTCTGGGGGTCTCCTCCAGCGCCACGGATGCGGAGATAAAGAAGGCCCGAGCTGAACATGAGCTGCTCGCTTTTGCTGATGCTTTCTTGCTGTGTAGGCCTATCGGCTCATCGCAATGCAGTGCCATCCGGACAAGGGAGGAGACAAAGAAGACTTTCAGGACAGGGTTCGCAGCAAAATCTGCAATCCTTCAAGAAATCTCAAGAACTCAGTTTTATTGCTTTGAGGAGTTGACAAACGCCTACGAGAAAATCATGGAGCAGCGCCGCTCCGCTGATGACAAGGGTACAAAGGCTCACAGCGCACACTCCCTGTTAAGGGTTTAGGGTTCAGGGATTCCTTAATGGAAGTCCATGTGCAGTATTTCGATGGACATGTGAATCCCCAAGCGAAGGTGTAACATGTTACCTTACACCCTAGACCCTAAACCCGAAAGTGGCGCCTGAAAAGCCCGGCTGTGATTCTCGTAAAGGAGCACGGCAGCGCGGACAGCGAGGGCGAGGCGCGCTGGTGGGGTGCTGCTCGGGGCTCCATCAGTTGTCAAAATTATGATTCTTTTTTGGGGACCCTAAATATTAGGTGCCGTATTAGAATAGGGATCCAAAACGGGACCATAATTTTGACAACCACCTATATGAGCTATAGTCTAAACTTCTTAAAGGGGGTTATGTAGGGCATTATATGGGGGACTATTATAGGGGATATTCAAGGGATACTAGGAATTTAGACTATGGCTCATATATCCCGTGAATATTCTCTAAACCTAAAACCCAAACATACACCCATATATCCCCTAAAACGCCCCAAAACCCTACCCCCCTGTCCCCCATACACCCCTCAGGACCCCGTTAAAGGAGGTTACAGCTTTAGCTGTTATAAAAGGGTCATCATGTACACAACAGGAAATTGAATCTGACCTGGTCTCATGTGACAAGAATTCTAGGCCGTTGAGGGCTCAGGGTTTTGGGTTGCAGGTGAAGACATGTATGTATACAAATACACATGTATATACATGTGTGTGCATATTCAAATGTACATTTCTCTAGTTTGCCAACAAGGATTGCAGATGAAGCAAAACCTCTAATTTCTTCATGTTCTTCTTTGTTACAGAAGTCTTGATGCGTTCTGAGGCTGCAAGAAGTCAAGGTTTCAATGTCTTTCGGTAAAATCCCTGAACCCCCAAGCTGCAAAGCATACTGAAGATGAACAACTTGAAGCCCGTCCCCTAAACTTGAACTTTGCTCGGTAGGAAAAAGCGCAGGGTATAATCAGGTAATATCTGGATAAGATTCGTGTTCTGCAATATGGTAAGTTCAAAAAATGGAGGGCCACAATATAGCCGCCCAAGACGTTATAATCCTTATCATAGGGACGCCCAAAACGGGAGCCCTAATCAATGGACACCTTAAATCCTATAAACCTGCATCCCACTTTCCATTTCATCTTGCATTTTTTTCCATTTGATTTCCCCTGTTCGGGGTAGTTTACACCTTTTTAACCCTAAATAGTAGCTACCATTTTCTTTTCCGGGATCCTTACATATTATATACCCCTGTAAAACCTGTGTGTCATCCGATATGTTACCATCATCCCAGAACCCTGTACAGTCCCCACATAAACCCCAAACCCGAAATCCTAAAACCCTAAACCCTAAATCCTAAACCCCAAGCCTTAAACTCCTAAACATTGGGAAAAAGGCCACATAAAAAATCAAACGCTACAGAATCCCCTACCTAGGTACATAGCCATCAACCCTAAACCCTAAACCCTGAACCCTAAACCATCTCGTAGAACCCAGTCCCCTGGCCAGGAGCCCACGCCGGTTCATGGCAAGAGCCAGCCCAAGAATCACGAAAAAAAGAAGGCCCAGTTCAGGGGTTAAGGTCTTGTTTAGGGTCAAGTTCAGGCTTATATAGGGTTTATATAGGGCATATATAGGGGTTATAGAAGGGAAAATGGAAACTATGATAATGGGGGTTATACAGGGTTTTGGGTTTTAGGTTTTAGGGTTTATGGAAGGTCCCTTCGAAGGTTTCTAGGGTGATATGTAGGGTTATATAGAGGTTATGTCAGGATTATATAGGGGTAACGGAAAAGAGCATGGAAGCTACTATTAGGGTTTAGGGTTTGGGTTTTCAGGGTTTTGGGGTTTCTGGGTTTCATGGTTTTGGGGCTTTATGGTTTTCTGGCTTCAGGGTTTAAGTTTCAGAGTTTTGGGCTTCAGGGTTTTGGGGTTTAGGGTTTGCAGGGCTGTGGGGTGAGCAGAGGAAGCAGCATGTAGGATTTTCACATGTAGTACAACTCTGTAATACAAAAGAGCACGACAAGAAGAAATTCTCTGGTAGATGTTGGCGGTGGCAATTGAAAAGCGGGAGTGTCTCCCTAGATTCCCATGGAATCCCTAGGAGTTTACTCCTAAAATGCCCTCATGATCCCCATGTGGCCCACGTTCATACTCTTGCACACCCAGTTAGTGCATTCTGCTTAGAATATGGAACCCCACATCGCTTTCTGATCTTCAGCCAGGAGAGCTCTGCAAGCGCCTCCGAGGCCGAGTGTTTAATGATGTTCCGCAGGCAGTTCTTTCAAGCCACGCGGTTTAGCGTTCAGGATTTGGCACCAGGAAGTCTGCGCATGCAGGAGGGTGTTAAGCCATGACTGGCAGCGCATACGGGCAGTTGAGGAAGGAATATTTTTTTGCGTGACACGTTTTTATTGGAAGGAGTCTCGCACCTATTCCTGCTAGTATCTTTCTTGCTGTCCGGTTGGTTAGGATGTTTGCCTGATTTTGTAGGGTTTAGGGGTTTAGGGTTTAGGGCTTATGGTACGGTATTCCTGTGAAGAGAAGATTTTCTGCTGCTTTTGGCTAACATGTTTACTACCTCTCCTGCCAAGCTAGGGTTGTGATTCTGCTTCCTTATCGCATTATCCTCTGGTCATAATGCTGGCGACCAGTGACAGTAATTTGGGTACCGCCCCCGCTCTGATTGAGTTGGACAATATTTAGAAACATAGTTATATATATAGCCCTTAGTATGACCCCCCAATATAGACAGTACGGAAACAGTAACCATTGTCATGAGAGCCTCCGGAAGGATGAGGATGCAGAGGCAGGGGACAAGGCAAGCCTGTGAGCTCTTGCTGGCGGAGCACGCTGATATGAGCTTTAGGCGAAATTCCTTAAAGGGGGTTATCAAAACTCCATAAAAGTGGGTGACATAGGGAATTATATAGGGATTATATGAGGGAGTATAAAAGGGATTGTATAGGGGGTTATATAGGGGGATTATATAGGGAGAATGGACAAGAAAATGGAAGCTACTACTTAGGGATTGAGGTTTAGGGTCTAAACTCCTTAAAGGGGGTTATACGGGGGACTATATATAGGGCTCCTATTGTAAGGCTTATTAAGGGGGATGCTAAGAGTGGAGACTATAGCTCATATGCGACTTTCTCAAAGTATGTACTTTTTCCTGGTAAGGCAGCAATCCATTTGGATGAACCATTATGTGGGTTGTTCTCGAAATCCTGCGCCCCCTGGTTATAGATTCTATTGCGGCACCACATATTCAGGGGTACCAAAATGGGACCCTAATTTTGGGAAGTACCCATGTGCTGCCACAGGCGGAGGGGGAGAAGGACCGGAATGCCAAGAGAACTGCCCAGGACGTCAAGCCAGATTGTGATGTTTTTGTGCTTATAGCTCCAAAAACCCTGATTTCCAAGGAAGCCAGAATATCCTAGCGAGGTGAACGAGGAACATTTTGCGCTTGAACGCCCAGTGCCCCGCAGGAAGCTCCCAAGGATTCTTGAAATCACATGAGCTACAGTCTAAACTTCTTCAAGGGGGTTATATAGGCGACTACTATAAGGGGTTATTATAAGGGGGATACTACGACTTTAGACTACGGCTCACATTGAGCGGCATACTTTTCTTCTGCAGGCTGTGGTTCCATGTATCCTTATGCTGCCCACCTGGAAGGATATTTATGCCAACGCTTCCAGATTGGCCGAAACATCCTTGCAAGCTAAGGCCTGAAACCCCCCCCACCCTTCGCGTTCAACGGTAGGAGGACGCAACACTCCTCGAGAAGGCTAGCAAGGCAGCCACGCTACATTGGGGCGTTCCTAGATTTTATGGCGGTGTCTCAAAAATAATTTCTGCAGAATCCTGTCTGAGAGAGCCCTGCAATCCCTGCGCAATCCCCACGTGTGAACCCCCGCATAAGCCTGGGTGCTTAAGGGCAGATTTGAGAAACTCTGTTGTGTTAAGACGACTTTGGTGCTAGGTTTTGAGAAGAGGCATGCTAGGAAAGTCTGAGTTGGCAAGATCAAGCCATGTGTGCCGGATCAATCGCGTCATTGTGGGTCACTTTGTATACAACACCGCATTTTCTGACTACCAGATCCTTTTGTGGGGCAATTCAATCAGCAACGCTCCCTAATCCTCTCTGGCACTCCCCCAGTCCCCTTAAGCCTTGGTGGGGGTTAGCAGGGAATATGGGAACATATTCTGCAAGGTTTATCTAGGGATTACGTTCAATTGTCCCTTATTCTCTACTCGCCCCCACTAAGTAAGCGTGATGTGTCACAAGCCATCTTAGATTCAGCGCTTCAGTCTTCGAGGCATCCGGCTTGTGCTTTCGGCTTGTTATGGCCGATGGGTCAGGCATTGGGTTCTCCTACTCAAGCAGGGGCAGCGCTGACTACACGTGAGCCGTAAGCAGTTTCCCAGTTTGCATTTCATCTTTCCTTTAGTTTTTCAATCCGACTTTTTGCTGTTGGGGTCATATCCCTATAACACCTAGAACGCCGAATAGAATTTCTGTGTAGCCCTATATACCTTTCATTTTCCGAGGCAGCTGAGGAGGCCTCCCGTTATGCGAAGACGGCCGCCGAGTTCGCGCATCAAGTGGATGCCTCTTTGTGGTCCCAAGGCGTTTCGGATTCAGGGTCAGTAATTTGGAAGTCGGAATCATTATCAACAGCATCGACAATGAAATGGAAATGGGGATAGCGATATATAGGGCGTGTAATGTGGAATCCTCAATACTGATAAAGATTACTGCCTTATCATCTTACATGCTTATAGTTTACTGTGCCCCAAAGCCTGCGCCCCTAGATAAATCATGAGGCAGAATGTGGGCGGATATCAAAGGGTGTCGTGCCGCAGAGCATGGCTGGGTGTTGCGAGTCGTCTTAAGGTATCCGTGGTCAGCAAGGCATCAGTGCCCCCTGGCGGAACAGGGCATTAAAACAACTCCAAGCCTTAAGCCAGCTGTCATCATCATTCTCATCAGCAGGCTCGAAACTCTTCATGGCTGGTGGGACAGGATAAGTAATACCCCAAAGATAATAGTAGTAATAATAGTCGTAATGGCAAGAATAGTAATGTTAACATTAATCTAAATGCTGCTAATAGTAACACTACTATGGATCAGTGCGGCCAAGGCAGCAGAGTCTGCGGAGGCGGCGCGACGAGACCAGGAGCCACACGTGCACTCTTCGGGCTGAGGTGGTGCTCGCTCCGCCAGAACCGAGTGTTACAAGAAACTCGGATAGCCAAAATGTGGGAGGGGGACCCCCAAAAATGGTATGCCTCATTTGGTGAAACCCCCCATATCCGTTGAAATGGGACCCCTAAAATGGTATCCCTCATTTTGTGAAAGCCCCGAAAAAAGGATTTGTAACCCCGAGAGCAGGCCCACCTCCTCCCCAGGATATGCGCAGGGAGTAGGCCTGTGGCATGTGAGCTATAGTCTAAATTTCTTGAAGGGGATTATAGAAGGGGATTATATAGGGATAGTGGAAGAGAAAATGGAAGCTACTATTTAGGGTTTAGGGTAAAAAATCCTTCAAGAGGGGTGATATAGGGGATTATACAGGGGGACTACTATAGGGGTTGTTACGGGGTATACGAGGAGTTTAGACTACGGCTCACGTTCCAGGAGAAGGGCGGCCGAGACACCTTGATCAAGTCAGCGTGCTGCCTCAGATGCTGCCCAGGTCTAGAATTTTTTGAAGATCACGCTTTAACTGTGCTACATGGTATCTTGTATTTCGTCATACGACTTTTTTGTTGTGTCTAAATGTAGTGTAATAAAGTGCAATACATTGTAGTGTATGGTATTGTGATACAATACGCCTCACAAGTAGACATTGAACCCATAATATAAGCTCATTTGCCGCATTTTGTCGACTCGCCGCTTTGTTAATATACTTGAATCTGACAAGGTCGCACACTCAGCCATCGTCTACACATTGACGGTCGTGAAGGCAACGATTCTAGGAGAGAATGCGTGGAACGTGCCTAGGATTGCATATCCTTGACTGGTCCTTGCTGCAATTCATGCTCATGTGGTGGCAAGCTTCATTTTCCAGACTCTTTTACAACAATGCTGCTCTCTAGTATGTTCAGTACGCCCAAGCCGGTATACATCTTCATGGAAGCTTGCTTGGCAAGAGGTGATGTCCCGTTCGGAGCCTTGCGTGTCATAGTAGCTTACACAGCTTTCACGTGATTGAATCTCCTCGAGCTGTCGAGGCCGTCCGTGCGGTGGGCTATGCCACGCTTGATGTAGCAGCACAATGCCGGGCAGCGGCCAAGCACGGGTCCTGGTTGGCGGAATGATTGGGTTAGGGAGCTTGTGAACGCCAGTTAGGATGCCTCACACTAGTTCTGCGCAATGCGCTTAACCTATCTGGTAAGACTGGATTTCTGCGGTCATGGGGCCTGACATCTGAAGTCGCGTGCAGCACATGGCTGTAGCAAATCTATTCGCTGCCTTGACAGCACCATCTTCAGAAAGATGTTTGCGGTTCCAACGGGGGACCCTTGCAAACCCCCTTGTAACGGAAATATTCTCGGATCCCACAGCAAAATTGACTAGCCCTGTTGTGACAAATCTCTGTCCAGGAGAAATCCTGAAGCTGTGAGCTGCGCAGAGCACGCCGTGAATGTGCCAACCCGAGCATGACAGAATTTGGGTAACTGTCGAAACTACGGTCTCGAATGGCGCGGTTGGCTAGATGTCAGATAATGTGGGGTTGGGGGGTATTGAGAGAAAAAAATGAAGGGCTTAGGGTTTTGTGTTCAGTTCATCGCCCTTTGTTGGGTTGGGGCTTTCCTACCGACCGGGTTATGATCTTGCAGTCTCAACGCTGAAGCTTCAACGATGTTTTTGCGACATTATGCTGTGTTCTGAGGCAATGAGCCTCGGTTTGGAGGCCCTGAACTCGGCACTTTCCTGTGCAGAGGCGCGTTGCTGGAAAGCAGCCACGGCACATGTACAGAATATCTGCAAGATGGTTGGTTGCCTAGATTTTCTTGGAGAAACGTATGCATGAAGGCTTCAGGCAACTCACTAGTCACTACTTGGATCACTATCTGTGCCGTTCCCTAGCCGTTACTGAGGCGTTGATGAGACTCCCTCCCATAGTCTAGAGTTTGAATTCTGTTTTTGCAAAGAGAGGTTTGTCTTGGACAGGTGACAGAGATCACGGCCGCGGAGCTTCAGGCGAGCAACAACTAGAGTTTTGCACAAATTTGGCGCCTGATTTTGGGAGTTTTGGGAATCCTAAGAATGAGGATTGCAGTGTTCCGGGGGTACCCTCCGAGTCCCCAACAGGCATAACCATACCATATCACGTGCTTCTGGCATCACATGCACATGATGACCCCGCAATCTTCATTTGCAAGGCTATCAGTACTGCTAGCTCTTCCGGACCATGACAATGTCAACCCGATACAATCTTGCAAAACTCCTATACATATGAGCTTTAGTCTAAACTTTTTAAAGGGGGATCATAGGGGAGTCTTATAGGGGTCATGAAGGGGGATACTTGGAGTTCAGACTATGGTTCACGTAGATCGTTTGCAAGCTAGCCTTTCCTTTCATTCATGGTCACTGCTCCGCCGAAGGCATCCCCAAAGGAACCCTAAATAGCAGTTTCCATTTCATTTTCCATTATCCCAACATATAACCCTATATTGTAATCCAATAGTGAGCTTATATATACCCCAAAATAATCCCAACGTCAGCATATGGTAGTTTCCCTAAATAGGGGGAACCCAATATAGACCCCAAAATGCTATAGTCTTTATTATGGGGACCCCCAAAATGGTATCCATAATTTTGGGAAACCCCCATATATACACCAGTATAACCCCAACATTGCGGGGAGTCCCCGCGCTCCCCGCAATGTTACTATATAATTACTATTATAGTATTATCATATTATCACTATATTAATATATTATTGTTATTATTATTATTATTAATGTATTATTACTATGTTAGTACTAGGTAGTTCCCATACTTTCAAAATGGAGGCAATGATCTGCATGGTGCGATTTTAAGGTCAAGTTTGGTTGTGTTGTGAGACGCAATACTGACAAGGTTGCCGATCCAGTTGTGCATGTTTATGTCGGCCCCGCATGGGGCACAACATATTTAGGGCTGGATGAGCGCACTACGAAGCTCAAAAACACCCTCGCCAAAACCCTTCAAATGACAAGGAGTAACGCTGCGTCTTCCAACTTTTCAACAATGGCCGCCATACTGCTTTCTTAGGTGTATGGATTGAGGGCCGAAGTTCACTTACCACCATGTATCATACGTATGCAACTAAGCCCAGATAGTGCTCATAAAGCATCCCTGTGATTCCTCTCGTTTGACTCGAGAGTAGAAGTTGAATTTGGTATCATCCTAGCCCCAAACCCCAAACAACTGGCAGACAGGAGGAACAATGTGGTAAAGACAAACCTAGACATATCAACATCTAGTTCCAAGTCTACTTTCTACTTTTGAAACAAGACAACACCTAAATACCCCTATATTATTTTACTATTATCATTGTATTTTCTCATACTACTACTATATTATTACTATATGCTATATCCTTAGATTGCATGCCTATGTAACCTTAGAGTTTCTCAGGCACCGCAGGGAGACGGTCGCTCCGCCGCCGAGCGCTTCGCAGGCACATTCCACGAGCATTTTGGGCCTAGGGGTTCAGGGTTAGGGTCTATGGGTGTGCGATCTAGGGTCTAGGACTCAGTGTTTAGGGTACGGCATTTTGGGGTGCCGATCCGGGCATTTCGGGTGTTATGTAGGAGGTCTGGAAGGGTGAGAAACGGCTTCTTGAGATTATTTGAGCCACTCTCAAGATTAGGGTTAGCAAGTGCCCGTTAAGGGTGGACTCTTGAGTTTAGTATAGTCCCTGCTACATCCCTAGTCTGGAACCCATGTCCATTAAGTTATTTGAGAAGTATCCACTGTAGCTCACATAGATTCCTCTGGGATTCTCAACGCTGCCTCCTGAAAAGGGGTTTCAGCATATAGGGGACTATATAGGGGAGTATTATAGGGCTTATCAAAGGGGATACTAGGAGTTTCTTGGTGTCCCTGAATCCGAAACGATGCCTTGATGGCTTAGAACCGTAGCTCTGACTGCGGAGAGGTTAGAACCTACATACCACTATTTCATTACTAAAATACTACTTAATTGCTACCATATTATTTCTATTCTATTACAATGATTGGAGAGTTTGAACCCTAAGCTAAGGTAACAGTTCAACCCGACCCCCTCAATCCCAAGCGCTAAGCATTCAACCAACTCCTGGCCCTCAGATTATGGTGAATTTAGTGTGAGGCAGACCTTTCGCACCCTCTGGAATCCAGAACAAGTCCAGGCGCTGCAGTGCGCGCATCGCTTGCGGCTGCCGGCGCATCCAATGTAGCTATGCCCGGCGCCTGAAGTGTTCAAGATGCAGCGAAAATGATAACTGTAAGAGAAACCACCACCTGTCACGTCATCAATACTACTAGAAAAGTTATACGGATATTCACCATTTTATAATCCAACCAAACAAATGTTTGCACTTCTGTAAGAGAGGCTCAATGATGCGGTCTTCTCAGCTTTGATGACTGGGGTGTTGCCTGGTAATGCACGCTTGCTGGTTTTACACTTCTGGCTCACAGTCGACAATGTCGCAATGGATGGTGCAGAAGTCTTGTCTCACTGTGTATAAAAACATATACACACACATTTTCCTGTTGACTGTATAGGATTTTCGCTAGCTGTCAGTACTGACTCCGACAATGCTGCAGCTGCAGTCTATGCCATGGCCTTTGCCTGGGCAGACAGCTTCAAATTGACATGGTCCAGGAGGAGGGTTTTGCAGAGGTTGTTGAGAACTCGTCTGGAGCGGAGGAGACATCAGATTCCTTGGAGCCTTCCAAGTTGTCCATGCCGTCCCTGTTTCAGGAGGCTGCCTCTGCAAACCCTGCAAACTGGGGGTGTCCCTAAAACGCCCTGAACCTGTCGGTTTGATTTCAGAGCTCCTAGCCCCAAGACTTATGGTTTCTTCCAGTATCCATCAATTGTCGTAAGTTCTTGGGATCATCCCCTTTCAGAAATCGTCCAGGCTCCAGGCCCAATGCCCTAAACTGAATGTCCGACGCCCTACACCGGATACTCCGAATCAAGCGACGCAACCACACAACTGGGTTGCTGTTAAGGAGCTTGAATTAAGTGACCTAGGGTTGCCATACTGGGTATATATGTTGAATAATGGGGTTTCCCCAATATAGCAACTTAATTTAAGTTCTTTAACAGCAACCCACACACACAAAGTCTCCAAGTCCTGAGGCTCAACATGATCCCCTCCCTGTGCCTTACCCCACTGAACATGAGACTCTGTGTGGTATACTGGAGTACATTTGGGATATTTAGTGTTGGGGGGTTGAGGGTCTAAATATTAGGGGGAGAGAGTCCCGTTTATCCCCCACACACCCCTAGTTTCCATGTCATTTCCATTTTCTGTTTCATTTGATTCTCCACTAGTGGGGGTTCAATATCCCTAAGCCGCGCCTTAAATAACGCCACATATCTGCACTCAATACCCCCCAGAAGCCTCATGTAATTCCTAAATCCCCATATATCCTTACATGTACCTATATAGGCCTATGTAGTCCTATATAATCCTCATAATCCTATGTATAGCCCCATGTAACCCTGCATAACCTTATATAGCGCTGTATAATCCTGTATAACCCTGTGTAACCCCGTATGAGCTATAATCTAAACTCCTAGTATCCCCCTTAACAACCCCTATAGTAGTCCCCTCTAAAATTCCCCTATATACCCCCCCTTGAAGGAGTTTAGACTATAGCTCATATAGCCCTCAATCCTTGATTGAAAGAGGCAAGGCGGTCTCTGAGAGTCCTGGCCGCCAAGTTGATTGCAGTTGACCATAAGCCTCATGAGCAGCCGGGCCTAGAAGGTAGGGCTGAGGGTTTAGGGCTTGGGGTTTAGTGTATAATCCCTTAATAGGGCTTCTAGGGGATTACAGGGTATATAGTAGATATATAAGGAACCCAGGGTTAAGGGTCTAGACTAGCATAGTTCCGACATTAGGAGTCGTTCTTGGAGTGGTTATGGTGATTGTTCTGCCAGGTGGTGCTCGCGGATCTTTTTTGGGGTGAATGTGCGCATCGTTCTGGGTCATTAGGTGCACTCTTGGGGACCACCTGCGCAGGGACCTTATACAGGGTTACTGTTAGAGATTGCATCATATGGCAGGCTTGTGCGTATGAATCATTTTTGGAAAATTATGTTTTTGTTGACGTAGAAGGGAGCCTGGTTTTAAAGGCGAACCCGTAAAGGGCAACCCAGGCAGAAGAACCTTCTCGTGGGATTCTCATGTCTAGCGCTGGCTACACCAGCCATTCCAGCATACTGCGTTGGAGATCTGACGACGGTCTTCATTACGTTGGGCATGACGATCACATCGCTGAACGCTGATTATCTTTATCTTGGTACGGTCTGGAATGTCATTGATCGCTGGGCCGCTCTTGGCTATTCGTTTTACATGTACTGGCTGGCCTTCCCGCACTTGCCGATCAGCTCCACCCTCAATGCCATCCCGCTGGTAGCTTTCTTGAGCTACTCCAGGCCTGCGATGTTCTTCCCTCATGCTGGCTTCTTGCATGAGCAGTACCTGAAATATAGAATGCTGGTTCTGATTAGAGGAGGGGTCTCTGTCTCGCATTATCCTCACATGTTGCAAAATGGACTTAATTATCTCGGTGTGACGCTGGCCGAACAAGAAAAGCCACTGCTCCCAGGCAACCAGTTGGGGGCGCTGTGTTTTTTTTGCCTCTGTTTTGTGTTGACCCCTAAATTTTTCGCAAGTCCGAGAAGCGAGACTTTCTGGCCCGTTTTGCACACAATGCCAAAAGAAGCTACGCCTAAGCTGCACGGCAAGCACATCAGGTGCACTTGACAATGCTGAGAGTTGCCGCCCTTGTGCAAGGAGCTCAGCGACGAAGGAGCAGTGGTCCTTTCGTCACTCGCTTTGGCATTTCTTCCTGGCGGTGGACGTGCCCTTGTTCCTCGTGTTTCTGTGATGCATTACAGTGGGACCTCTTCTCGCGAATTCCCTGGTCCCATCTCCAGACACAATCCTAAGAAGACCCCCATGTTCCTAAGGTGGTCCGCAGAATGATCTCTAAAGCCTAAAGCCCCACGCAGCAACATCAGTTTGCTTGCTGCCTGTCCAAGGTTTGGAGCCTACTCAGACCGATTCTGGGTTTAAGTTAGTATATTGGGAAACCCTATTTTTTTTGATATATATATATATACCCATTATGGCAACCTCAAACCCTAAACCCTATAAATCCTACATACCCTAAACTCCTATTAGTTATTATATATACCCATTATGATAACTTAATTTAAGTTCCTTAAAACAGCAACCCAGGATTCTTCAGGCAGAGCAAGGACTAGCTACTTTGTGCGGCTTCGGGCCTTCCTACTGAAACGTGGGTGTTCCTCGAAATTGTAAAGGACCTTTGTTGGGGGGTCCGTAAAACCGGTACAACTTTGGGGGTAAGGTAGGGGGGAATTAGATTTTGAGGAATACCCATGTATGGACCTTGTGCGGAGAGAACTGAAAAAGATCTGATTGTCCCTAGGCATCACGTCCAAAGACCCTCCCTAGTCCGTTCGAACTCTGTGTAATGCTTTCGAAGCATCACTGAACGCCGAGTTGTAATCCTCGTCGAGCCCCAAATGTTAGTTTCCTTAAACAAGGGGACCCCGAAATACTATAATCCTCATCATGGGGACCTCCAAAAGGGTACCCCTAATTTAAGGCAACCCCCAAATATGATCATCTATGAAGCCTGGCAGTCACGATCTGAGTGCGCAGCACGCCGCAATCGCTTTAGAAAACGTGATGTCATCGAACTTTGGGTTTTTGTGAGGGTTATAGGCTATAGGCACGTTATAGGGAGTGTACGGGGGAAGCAAAGGGTTCAGGATACAGGATTTAGGATGAAGGAGGGTCCTTTTTCAAAGGTTCAAGTTTAAGCTCAGGCTCTCTGCGTGGGGTATATCCTAGCCCGCCAGATTGCCTTAGATTCGTGCTTAGCATGGTCTGCGGCACGAAGATTTGGTTTCCAACCCCAAGCCGCGAACCCACAATTATGAATTACCCGAAAGGTCGACCGCAGCCTCTCCGGAGACATTTCACTCAGATTCACCGGTCTGAGATGACCCTCTAATAGGGGTACCTTTTGGGTCCTCTTTGGCCTTGATAAGGGCTATAGTATTTTTGGGTCGATATTGGGGGTCCCCTCTTTTGGGAAACTACCAAATAAGGTCCAAATTTAGGCTTCCTTTTTTTTTTGGGATACCCATGACAATGGCCTATCTATGAGACTCATGGCTCCCTAGCCACCCCCCTCTATCTATCCACCCCAAGGTATCCCCTTAGTTAGCCTTGAATGTTCTCAATCCAGGCGGAACGCAAAGGAGGGTAGCACACAAGGGGCGGTTAGTGAAACCTATGAGCCCTGAAGCATTCTTCAGGGAGTACACGACTCGCAGTACGGATTCTCGGGTCTTTTCAACTGCGACCCCGCCATAATACACACTCACCAATCTTCCCAAGGGATGCGAGAAACACTTAGCAAAAACCAAAATGGAAACCCTACTTCATGTATGGGCTTAAGATTGTTGGGGGCTTAATGTAGGCCCTTCATTAATACTTCCTTTTAAGGGCCTTAATATTAGGATCCCTATTATAATCCCTACTAAGGGGAGGGGGTTTATTAATCAGGGGTCTGGTTTAGGTCTAGAGCCTAGGAGTTCCCAAGATTCTAAGGTCGGCGGCCATTTCAGCCGTGGAGGGCAGCAGGCAGTGCGCCAAGGCGCTGATTTCCCCTTTTTTTTTTGGTTGGGATTTAGGGTTCAGGATTCAGGGTTTAGGACTTAGGTTGAGGGTTTAGAGTCTAGGTTTTAGGTTGGAGATCTCCCTTTTCTGCTCGGTTTTGGCCTAGGTTGGGTCATTACACCGCACAGTAGTTGTCATTATTGTCCCTAAAAGGTTTTGTTAAGATCGTCGCAACTGTTGCTGTAGGGCGATGACCCAGGCTTTAGCTTTCAGAGTTTCAGGGGTTTGGGGGTTTGGTGTAGGGCTTGGGAATTGTAATGTGCGTTTTGGGAATTCGGGTTCGGAGCTTGCGTTTTGGGTTCTCGAGGATCTTCTTGGGCTTCCTGCGGGACACCCTGCTTGAGATGAAGCGGATTGGGGCCTGGGTTCAGGGCTAAATTACGTTGTCAAACTCAGCGCCGACGAAGTATGAAGCCGGATGCAAGAGAACCCCTTGCAAAAAGGGACGTGCTGCAGCAAACAGAACTGCCCCATTCACTCATGTGGATACATGTTCCGTAAGAACAGACAGTATCACTCTGGAAGGATGGATGCAGAATCCACAAGGGTGCATCCTGTGCCAAACCAGTAGTTCCAGTAATGTTCAGGCAAGAAGTGCTGCCGCTCTGTGAGAGCAAGGACTGTAGCTACAACGATTGAACCTATGCCAGCAAGAGTAGCGGCAGGTGCACTAGAGACGGTGACTGGGTAAGATACATTGTCCCGGTAGAGAAGGCATAGTAATAGTACTCTTAATGCGAATAATACTAAACGTATTAGCAACTTATAATATTTTTTTCATTATATGTTTCTGTTAGAGCATCAGCCGCCATACACTAGACGTCTCCGTAATTACATCCCCTACAATACTATGGTGACTATTGTAGGATAGGGGCGTAGAGTTGGCAACTTTAGTAAAACATAGTTATTCTATGGTTGTCTCCATTTTCTTTTCCATTATCCCAAACCCTAAACCCTGCACTATAGTGGTTTCCATTTTCTTTTAGATTTTCCCAAACCCAAAACCCTAAACCCTACACTATAGTGGTTTCCATTTCTGTTCGATTATCCCAGAAGCTAAACCCTTTTGGCAGGCCCTCGAACATCCGGGCAAGACTGGACAAGCCCCAGGGCCGCACCTCATTACCTTCAATAGGCTTAGAGTTTAGGGTTTAGTTTAGCGTTTAGGGGCTTAAGATTCAAGTTTTAGGGTTTAGGGCTTAGGGTACCTTCAACAGGTTGCCCCTATCTGGGCAATTCTTATACAGGCGGTGTATAGGGGTTACATAGGCATTGTTGGCGTTCGAGGATACCCTGATAGTGAAAAATGAAGCGGAAAAGAATGCGGAACATGAAATTGAAACTGAGTTTCTATGTGCCGTAGTCTAAACTCCTAGTATGCCCCTAGTAGCCTGCAGTCCTCCCCTACATACTTCCCTATATGACCCCATTTAACGAGTTTAGACTATGCCCATATGCTGGTTTGCAGGGTTAATGGCTAGGCATGGAAACCCAAGATCAGTGTCTTACACTTACCATTAATAATAGATAGTGCCAGGTTTGGCAACATGCCTAGCCAGGTATTTGCAAATCAGGAAAACACTTAAGCACGCCATCTAGGGTAACGTACTCAAGGGATACTTAGGGCTATGAGGGGGTGGGAACATGCTGGTGCTATGATCAGCTCATAACCATTAGTGCCGATCACTCATTCGTTTATTCATTCATTTACGGCTTTCTTTCTTTCTTTTTTTCATTCTCTCATTCTACAGTCAGCCTAGCGAGCTCGTGAAACTTGGGAGCAGTCACGCGATATGTGGCCCAGGCCTCCGGTTGACACTGTCCTCCAGGTAGGACCTAGGCCCGCCAATTTGTCCGCTAACCGGCCGTTGTCAAGAATGGCCTCCAGATACGATCGGTAGTTCTTGTCGTATTCAATACCAATTACGGGTCCATGGGAATGTGTGCCAGAGTCGATTGGAGTAGCTGCTGCAATTCGGGGCATACTACCGAAACAAGCTATGATATGACCCTTAAGCAATAACAATAACATCTGATGAGGAAGTTGAAAAAAGAGTGGTGAACCTGAGCCTTGAGTGCAGTGGGACTCCTCTTGATCGTCTTCTTGAGCCTAAATTGTAGTTTCCATTTTCTTTTCCATTATCCCGATATAATCCCTATATAGCACCCTTTAAGTCGTTTAGACCCTAAACCCCAAATCCCTAAGTTAAGCCTATATAACCCCCAGAAACCTCTGATTTTTGTTGGGCAAAACCCATATCTCTTGCAGCAAAATGGCCGAGGCAGATCCAGACGCTGGAGCAGATGAGGCGAGGCCTAATCGGGAGCTTGGAAGTTCTAAGTTTAGGGTTTAGGGTTATATATGGGTTATAGGTCACTACAGGGGTTCTTTGGGATAATGGAAAATAAAATGAAAACTACTGTAATGGGTTAAGGACCTAGGGTTATATAGAGGTTATATTGCAGCTGATATAGGGATAATGGAAAGAAAATGGAAACCATAGAGGATATATAGGAGGTTATATAGGGTGTATATATATATATACATATGGGGTTGTATAGGGGATATATTGAGGCTTATATAGGGATAATGGAAAAGAAATCGAAGCTACTGTCATATCATATCATTACTGACTCCTGCAAATCGCAAATTTATAGACATTGAAAAGCTTGAGCCAAAGCTGGTGCGGCGAAAGTCTCGGTTTGAAGGCGGTGTCGAAGTTGTGTTGCGTTCTCTATGCTTCTAGAGATGGGAGTTCCAAAAAATAGGAGACCCCAATATAGACCGCATCATGTTATAATCCTTATTGTGGGGATCCCCAAATTTGTAACCCTAATTTTAGGAAACCACTAGATGTGATGACGGCTGTCACGGGTGGCGGTGTGCGACGGCGGTGATCGTGATGTGATGGCTGTGCTTGCCGTACCTGGCCGTAGTTTGAGTGGTGGACTCGGCAGCTTGTGCCGTTGCTGTCATCGGTCTTTTGCTTCGTTTTTGAATTAGGCAGTTTTTCAAATGCAATTTTTCAATGTTGGTGATGTTTCTCTTTTATGCTGGCCTTGAGGACTGCTATTCTTCATGATGCTCTGTACTGAACTGCTATTCCTGTTCTTACTATAATAGGGGAACCATTTTAATTGCTATATATACTAACCACAATGGCTATTTAATGCTTACCATAACTAATGGCCATGATAGATATGGATCTCAATAGACAGATAATTATGTATATATCTATATGTACATATATACATACCCATGATTTTTGTCGGAACCATTCACTTCGTAGCCTGCAAGGCGACGGAAGCTGGAGAGGCTTGCGACGAGACGGAGGCTGGAAAGTGTGGCTGTGGGGATAGTCGAAAAGGACATGGAAGCCACTATAGTCGGTTTAGGGTTTAGGGTTGGAAGCCGCGAAAGTATAATAAGGTATATGTTGGAGAGTGGAGAAGGAAATGGAAAACGCTATAGTAGCTTTCGGGTTCAGGGTTTAGGGCTGGAAACCACTATAGGACAATCGGGTTTATAATGGGATTGTATAGGGATAATGGAAAATGGAAACCACCGTAGTATAGTAGGTTAGATATTGGGATGATATAGGGATAATGGAAAATGGAAGCTATTACTTAGTTTTGATTTGGTCACCCTAAATTAACCCTGAACCCTAGTTCCTACCGGAGTAGTTCTCTACAGTAAGGGATCTTGTAGCAACCCCCGACGCAGTGACGGCCACAGCCAAAAATATACTTCATAGTATACTATTATACACTATAATATATACCAGTATAGTATACTGTATAATATACGATTATACACAATAATATATACTACAATATATTATACTATGCTATAACATGCTATAATGGAAACTATAATAACAGCTAGGATCCTTCTTTCAGACAGCAGGCATTGCTAGGTTTATCGCCTTGCGATCTCTCCACATTGGATTACACGAGAAAAGCAAAGAGCTCAAAAAGGTTCACGAACAACGAACACACATGTGGCGTTGAAGAAAGACTGCAGATGAGAGATCAAGCGAATCATCCCAGTACTCATACCGTGGGCAATGTTGCTTTGAACTGTTTCCGTGCGCATTTGGCATTCTGCTGAACATATTCCACACAAATTCAAAATCTAGACTTCTGAAGCTTAAGTCCCAAATCGTGATCTTTAAATCTAGATCGTCGAGCTCAAAATGGTAAACCTTGACCTCCACGCCTGGGTGGGGAGTTTCCCGAAACATTCCATACCTGCCTTTTTGAAGGGATTCCAACAATCCTTTGGGATTCCCTAAAGCCCACCACTCTCCAATCACCCAAGCGCTAAAGCCAAACCCCAAGACCCACACCCCAAACCCTCACTCCTAAACATCCCAACCCTCGCACCCTAAACTCTAAACCCTAAACCCTAAACCTTAAACCTTTAACCTTAAACCCTAAACCCTAAACCCTGAACCTGAGTTCCCTCCCTGTGCACAGAGCAGCGACTCCGAAGAGCCTGATGCGAAGCCTCCGCCCACGGTCAAGCAGGCAAGCAAATCACCGACTTACTCATTGCCTAAAGGGATAATGGAAAAGAAAATGGAAACTACTATAATATTGGGGTTATAATGGGATAATGGAAAATTAAAATGGAAACTACTATAATATATTGATACTTAGTTTGAGGGTTTCCATAACTGGGGTCCCAAAAAAGTATAGACCTTCATATACGATAATCTGCCGTACCTGTGAAAAGGGACACTCTAGGTTTTGGAAACTTACAGTTGGGAACGGG
Source organism: Symbiodinium pilosum (assembly GCA_905231905.1). Taxonomy (NCBI): domain Eukaryota; class Dinophyceae; order Suessiales; family Symbiodiniaceae; genus Symbiodinium; species Symbiodinium pilosum. The sequence goes on along the minus strand of CAJNIZ010043634.1, from coordinate 15,604 downwards.
GGAGTTGATGCCTTCGCGGGGTACATGGGTCTAGGTTTTACTATCATCATCATCATCATCGTTGTCATCATTGTCATCATCATGATCATTGTCATTATCCGGCCTTTGAATTGTGGAGCTGAATGCTCGCAGCATTTGGACCGTATTGACCTAGGGCTAGTAAACTAGCTAAGCATTATGACTGCCACTGCCTTGACCCTTACTCGTACAGCTCGAATTTCGGCTGCCATTGTGCTGCACAACTAGCGCTCGTTGGCATCTAGTCCCCCTCAAGTTGTTTATGGAATTGCGCAATATCACAAAAAGACCACTAAAACGCCATCTTCTATCTGTACATTATAGTGGTTCCACATTTTTCCATTATCTCTATATAACTCCTATAGAACCCCTATATTATCCTTATGTAACCCCCATAGAGCCCCTGTAGAACCCCTATATTATCCCTATCTACCTGAGGGGGACTATAGTTGACGCAAAGATTTTGGCCAGGCGGCCACTGCTGCGCTGCAGTCCGACACTTGGGGGAAAGTAATCGGTTGGCAGTGGCCATCAGGGTTAATGCAAGTTATATTAGGGTTTAGGGTTAAGGGTCTCCAGGCCTTCGTATTATACCACTGTTATACTGTTATGATGTTTTCTCAGCACAGCAATGGCCAAGGCCTTGAAGTAGACCACTTTGTCAGCATGCCCAAGATCCCCAAAGACAAAAAATCCAGGTGCAGCAGCAGGACACAGGGCCTCTCTGGGGCCAAAGTGAGGGCTGATCAAAGTACTTTGCAGAGCCTGACTCCGAAGTCTGGCGTTTGGCGCATGCAAGGTGGTGCAGGCTCACCAAAAAGGCTCCTGAACCCTTGAGGATTGCATCCTGCACCACCGGGCTCTTGAAGGGATTGTCCCATCCAATATTAACGTTTCACGAAGCCTTCTAAAAGACCTCCCTGACGAGCTGAAACTTCCGTCTTAAAGACTGTCATGCGTGCGGCCTGGTTCTCGTGTGTCCTCCCGCTTCCCGCAGACGCTTAGGCGCCTTGTTGCTCAGCGGAACAACAACCACAAGGCCGCGGACACCCTGAGAGTGTCAGAAATATATAAAGGCTACATCATGTGTAACGTGCTATGCAAGATATACGGAAAATCGCAGATCGCCATAACAGTTAGAAGTTCTGGCTCTTTCAGTAGATGCAGCACAGAAGCTCATGCGGAGGTGCTTCAGAGGTTGAACGCTGAGATACTGGGTCACCAGCGGAATGTGCCGCGCCCGCATGCTGAGATTTCCTGCTCACTGGACAAATCACATCCTACTGATAGGTTTCAAAGTACTGACATTCACAACCGTCGGTACGCATAGGTTGACTGAGGACGTCATTGTCCAGAGCTGACGAAATTCAAGATGCTCAGATTAAGACTTTTTTCACTTGCGCTTGACCGTATCTGTTCTTGCCGTAGGGTCTGGAGCTCAAGGAAGCTGTGGTTGTCCTCAGCTTCTGTATAGTCGATAGACGGGTACTTGCTGGTCTTGCAAATTTCGAGAACTGGGCGGTGATGGCAGCTCCGCAGCCTGTCTGCAGACACGACAAGCTTACTTCTAGGCAGGACTTGACATTGGCTGTTATCTGGAGGAATTACTGAGTCAGGTACCTGTTTTCAAGCGCCTCATTTGTGTGCATGAAGATTGGATGTTTTTTGTTGGGCTCTATATGCTAGTCATAAGGATACGAGTATACTACAGTAGAAACTTTGCAGATATGGCCACGTGAAAGTTCGACAGAATGCCGGGGGTCTTGTTAAGGCGGATGCGGCATACCTTTGTTTGAGATATGCCCTTTGAGGCTCATCGGCTCATCTTTGGAATGTACTACCGCATGCCCCAGTACACCATGCAGCAATTCTTATCGCTCATGACCAAGATGCTATGCGTAATTGCTTTCATGAATATCGTGCCCCCCCCCATTAAGGCTGAACAAAAATATCACATAGGGCGGAGTAGTTGTCCAAATTGTCGGCGATTCTTGGGGTTACTGTAGACTGTAGACTTTTGCTCCGCTCTTAATGTGCGCATGGAAAGCCGCCCGCGGAATAATAACATGCCTATCATGATTGCAAAGCCGTATGAATTCTCTTGATGCCTCGTAAAGTCTGACAAAAGCCCCGTAGAAGAAGCCCCATATAACTCGCGTGGAACGCCTCAAGGAATTATAGTTCCGAGGAAACTTATGGGCTCGCCTAAGTCGCCTAAGGGCAGAGAGCGAAGCCTTTCTTTCCAGAGAGCTCCCCGCCGTGACCACTCAGCCAGCATCCAGGACTCGAGTTTAGGGCTTTGGTCTTAGGGGGCTTAAGGGTTTTGCTTAGGCTTACGGTTGAGATTGGTGCCGCAGGATGTTCGATGCTTTCCTTTGGGGCATGTTGTCCACATAGGTTTTCTGAATATTGCTGTTGAGGGGAGAGTAACAAGAAGCAGGTTGCCATTCTTGGGTGGAAAGCTTTTCTACTCTTACCTCCTCAAGGCTTATAGCAGCAACTTTAAACAGCAGCTATGACTGCATCGCGACCGCCAGACGCCTGCTAGGACAGAGTTATTACAGGGTGCGGACCAGAAACCTAATCCTGGAACGCAAATCCGTAAACCTGAATGCCTGTCCCCTCATCCCTACATCCTACTCCAGGAATGACGCGCGCCGGATGGTTGCGGTTTTTGGCTGCTCCATCGCCGGTGTATTTGTCTGCTCGCTTGCAGTCCTCTGCTTCCTCAGGCCAGTGGACGTCTATTGCGGGTTTGGGATCATGACAGCGGTTTCGCAGCTTTCTTAGCACTACGAGGGAAGCGCCCCAAATCGGAACACACCTTGTTGTGTCTTGAGAGGTCCCGCTTCAGATTCCAGTTTTGCATCGTGTGGCATTCGCAACAAATCTCAAAAAAGTGATTAGTAACTGTAGCTGTAAAGTAAAGTGGTAGAACTAGCAATGCAAGCAACACTTTTCTATGTCGCTGACCGAGTAATTGTCATCGACGCAGTCGTGGTAGAAGCATGAACAAGGCTGATGATGCTATCTGCTGTCTGAAGATGCAACTAAAGCACGGCCGGAAATGGGTTGACGGATTGGGGATGGGCTTGCATGAAGGCCGTACCAAACAATCCATGGAGGCTACAAGGGCAGCACTCGCAAGCACTCAGCCGTTGGTTTTGCTTTCTAAACGGTAGCCTAAACTCTGTGTCCAAAAGCCCAATGGTTCACAACCTCTAAGCCTTCGACACCAAACCCGTAGATCCCTTCATCATCCGGAAGCCCAAAGCCCGAAACCCCGTGTGCGCAGGAGCTCAGTTCCACGAGCCACATTCCTGCGGGGATCTGACCTGATGCAAGGCTGAGCACAGGGCACAATGTAGTGGCCTGAAGGGATATATATGGGTTAGGTAGGGATAATGGAAAGAAAATGGAAGCTACTATCCAGGGTCTAGGGTTTAAGCTTCAGGCTTCAGGATTTCGGATTTAGGACCAATCCCCAGCATGGGAAAATCATGTTTGGGAGTTTCATCCGAAAATCCAATGAAATCCGCAAAGGGACATCCCATACTCGCCTTCAAACGTGCGCGCACGACAAGCGCGGTTCTTAAACCTTTCTCAGCGATGCCAACTTTCCCATGGAGAACCTATCCGACCTCAAACCTCACCCCTATATCCCTCGTGTAACCCTGTACATCCATTTTATATCCGCTATACAACCCTATGGTATGTATAGGGTTTCATTGTCCAGCAATGGCCAGTCTCACGGCCTAAAACTCTCAAGTGCCTTGAGCCCCGGAACCCGAAACCCCCTAAAACCCCAAACACTGCTGTCGTGGCTTTCATGACTGAAGCATCTCTTGCCCGGCAGGTTACGAGGACACGTGCTTCAAAGTTGGCATGTACTACGCGGACCCTGTGCTTTGGATATCCACTTCAGGATTTAGGGCTGAGGAGTAGAGAATCAAATGTGACAATCAAATAGCAGAACATCTAGTAATGGAACATCAAATGGACAATAAAATGGAAGCTGCAGGCGTTATGTATGGGGATGCTACAGTCCACGATCCAGAGTAGGATTGTATCGTCGTTTCGAGTCTGGTTTTTTGTAAGAAGGAGATAATCTTGTTTGTTTTAACCCAATGGGTCACACGCGGCGGATGAAGCTTTTGATAGAGGGTCTTCAGCCATCATCAACACTGACTAGACTAGACTTTCTGCAATATGGTAGTTTCCCTAAATAGGGGGACCCCAATGTAGACACCACTATATTACAATCTTATTTAAGGGATCCCCACAAAAGGTATCCCTCAATTTGGGAAACCGTATGCTGGAATCCCTAAACCCAAAACCCTATATGTCCCCCTATAACCCCTCTAAGGGTACCCCTAATTTTGGGAAACCTCACATGAACACTTTCGAGGCCTTCTTCTTAGGTTGTTCCCGGCCAGAGGAGGATGTGCAGGATAATTGGTTGATGGGTAGCCTGCGGTAGCTGTTAGGAGGACACCCCACCCCGTAATAGCGGTATAATAGGAAAAGAATAGAACCTTAATACAATCCTTATTATCCCTTATAGTCACCATTACTGGGTGGGGGGTCCACCTGAGGTATAAACAAATTCTATAGGCCTTCGGCCGGGAGGAGATTTGATCAGGTTTTGGGCGACTTGGGGTTTGGAGTTTGGGGTCTGGGAGGAACCTTGCAATCTCCTCGTTAGCCTCATGTCGAGGATACAGCAGTTAATCTTCGGCTTATGTGGGGATTTACACTTCAATTACCACTGCCCATTATTTTTATTAAGAGAAACTGCAAGACGTGTTTTTCCTTGCGGAAACATTCCCATGTGATCCCTGGAAGGTCCTTGCAAACATCCACCCAAGCCTTAAATTCCAATCCACAGACCAGCGATTACCTACCCCTATATGTTCACCCATTATTACTGGAATTTCTTTCGCTATTGGTATTATTCCTATCCTTTAATATCATGGCTGCTATTACTGTTGTTGTTCTTAGTCTTATTCTCCTTATTACCTTGCTGAGGGTTGGCAGGGAATATTGGAATATTATGGGGATTCTATTCCGTTATTACCTACTAACCCTAAACCCCAAACCCCAAACCCTAAACTCTAAACCCTAAACCCTAAACCCTAAACCCTATATCCCTATATCAGATTATCTATACACCCTTGTTCCCCGGTCCCCATTAAGTTACTGAAGGCAAGGTTACCCTCGCTGCCGAGAACCGTGCAGCCAGACGCCCAGGCGTGCCAGGCCGGCTCGGGCTCAAGGAGCTGCCATGATTTTGGTTTTAGGGGTGTAGGGTTTAGGATTTTAAGGTTTAGGGTTTTGGGGTTTAGGGTGCTAGGGTTTAGGATTCTAGGGTTTAGGATTTTAGGGTTTAGGATTTTAGGGTTTAGGATTTGAGGGTTTAGGATTCTAGGGTTTAGGATTCTAGGGTTTAGGGTTCTAGGGTTCTAGGGTTAGGATTCTAGGATTCTAGAGTTTAGGGTTTAGGATGCTAGGATTCTAGGGTTTAGAGCTCTAGGATTCTATGGTTTAGGGTTGATTCAGGGTTGGGGGGTTTTAGGATTTAGGCTTGACTTAGGGTTTGGGATTGGGTTAGGCCCCACCCACTAAAATGGCGGTATACTAGGAATATCTAGAGGCAATGGTATATCTTGATTTAAGCAACCATCCCATCCAAGGTTCCGATGCTTATCTCTCATCTGGAATTACGTGACCCCAACCCTCCTTGCTTTCAAGTTCACCCTAAACCCTGAACCCTAAACCTTAAGTCCTAAACCATAAACCCTAAGCCCTAATCCACAAACCCTAAGCCCTAAATCGTAAACCACTAAACCCTAAACCCCGAAACCCTAAACCCTATCCCTAAA
>CAJNIZ010043633.1:4385-50374 GCA_905231905.1 Symbiodinium pilosum | reverse complement strand
GTTTAGGGTTTAGGATTTAAGATTGGGGTTTAGGGTATAGAGTTTAGGGTTGAATTCGAAATCTAGGATTGACGAAGCCCAAGTCTTCAGCCGGACGTTCTACGGACCAGGCAATACGGGGATATATATATATACATATATTTATATGTGGATATGTAGGGATATGTAGGGTTTAGGGTTTAGGGGATAGGGTTTCCCAAAATTACTGGTACCTTTCTGGTGGTCGCCGTAATAGGGATTATAGTATTTTGGGGTCCCCCTACATTGGGAAACTACCATATACCCAGATCTAGGAATAAAGGACGAACACTTCTATTATCCATGTGTTTCTGGCATTGCATGTATGGTTTCTTGTCCTTATTGCGACTCTTCATCATCACATTTTTGGCAAGTGCTCTTAAGTACATACTTAGCCCGACGCCGATAACAGAATCGAACAACTTAGGTGCTTAATCCAGCATTGGAAGCGCTAAATCCTTAAAGCGCACCCGTAATTCTTCTTGTTTGCTGTTCGTTCTTTGGAAGGAAGAATGCATGCCAGCAATATCTAGGACTCAGTACGTGCCCAGGTCTCCCAGACAACGGGGCAGCTAAGCTTTGTTCCCCGAATCCTAGACCTGTACCCCATAAACTCCTACCCAACACAAAGCCGTAAACCTCAACGCCTAGATGACAGGGAACCCTTGTGCTGCAAACAGGATCGGCGGATTGGTTGCACATCGCTGCAAATCTACGGCTCCTGGACTATGTGCTTGCTACACTTTGTTCTGCCTGCACATGGGGCAAAAGGTGAATGTTTCGACGAGGTGATGTTTCACATTCTGTCAGTGTATGAGACATATGAAGTGTCAGGAGGTGGAACATTGGAGCACACTGCCAGACGGGTGTTACCCTAGAAAATGACACCAATAACATTAGGAGTCCTTCTCTAGAAATCATATGGATACGGGGTTTACTGGGGTTGCAAGGACAGTGCAGGTCTACAGGTTCTCACAACCCAAGCGTAAGCCATATGATGTACCACCAGAAAGTTGCAGCTGAGATCTTGTGCTTGGATAATCACACGAAAGCTGTGTACCCAAGCTGGCTGTTTACAAGAGTCCCAGTACGTCCACTTGGCAGTTTGCTGAGGTGGTAAGTACAGGTCGCAACGTTTGGGTTTCAATCGCTCTGAACCCTGAATAGCACCCCAAAAACGAAGCCCAGCAAGAGACCTTCATCATAAACTAAACCCTGAACAAGGTCCCAAAACCTCCTCAAAAACGGAGCTCTCAAATAAACATCAGCTCAAGGTGACTTGCTGCAGAATTTGCCCACGGAACTTCGCGCATATCCCCGGGACTTGGGATCAGTTGGTGTAGGGTTTGTGGCAAGACTGCGTAGGGCTACATGGTGAAGCTCGCCACCGGCCCTGTGGGTGAATGTATCTTCAGATCACCTATGGTTTTCCTTTCAGAATTGTATCTAAAGGCCAGAAGCCATATTGAGTCATATTGTATTCATCCAGAGAGGAGGTTACAGCTCTAGAAATTCACCCTCGTGAGCTTTGTCTTATGTTTCCTCGGTGCGGTGTTTCCGTTCATTACTTCATTAATGAAGGAACAAGCAAAGTAAATGAATCAAACAAGCTCAAGCTTTGACCCCAAAGAAGCTGCTGCACATGGAAGGACGATTTCATCTTTGCCGCAGAGTACGGCCGTTACGAGCGCGTGGGCAGAGGGAAGACGCCCTACCATGGAGACCCGGTTTTTGTTTGAGCTTGGGGTGTTTGATCCAGGAGCAGGGTTTCAGATTGAGATGTTTCATTTGGGATTTTCCGATTGACCGTAGAGACCCTTGTACCCACAGGTATATCGTGGGGACTGACTTCCCAGGAACATGGTTCTTTTGAATTAGGGGTTGAGTTAAGGCTGTGTGTTTTGGCTTTGACATTTCGCATGCCAGCTAGTTGGGAATGCCTAAACATGGTTGTTGTCTGAAAACCTGCAAGCGCATGGTAAGTGCTAGTATTGACATGGAAACATGGGCCTCATACACTACTGCACTGAATCGGGCCAACCGAATTTCCTCCGGAGGCTTCGGATTCACGTGGTGGCATCTAAGACCGATTTTGGACATGAATTCTTGATGCTTGCTGTTAATTTTCCAGGGCAATAAAAACCTGGGTTTGGCTGTTTAGGGTTAAGGGTTTAGGGAGGGTTATGGTTCGCAAATGGTCCATGCTTGTTAGATGGGATTGCATGTGGAAGTTGCTCATTGAGGCTTGTAGTACTCTTCAAGAGGCCCCTTTGCAAGCATGTGGGGTATGTGGACCTGGGTTTGGCTTATGCTCCACGGCGCACTCGGTCCGCAAACAGATCATGGTTCATCCAGGTCTTGAAGATGTGTGGGGTGTAGGGATCAGGGTTCAGGGCCCTCACGACCTTCGGGCTGCTGGAGATACTCGGACGGCAAGGGGGCGTTGTGCAGACATCTGTGCATGATGAGGTCAACTGAATGATTTTGTTCGCATGTTTTCTCGTTGGTGATCGGGTTGGGACGTGCGTGAAGACGCGCCATGTTCACGTGACTTAAATCGACGCGTGCAAGAGGGCGCAAGTTACATGCTGAAACTTTACTCGGTTGCAGTTTACCCAATAGGGCATAAGCCATTACGCAAACTGTACTCACACCTGAAGCCCAAGACCTAAAGCCTTTAGCCACCACGCTCAGGAAGCGCTGGCTTCTACCAGGAGTGGATTTAGGCAGATGGGCTTCACCCAGGCAGGCATAGAACGCCACAGCCCCCAATATACAGTGAGATCATATTTTCTGGCTGGAGCATCTTGTACGCAAGCAGAATACATAAATAAATACATAAATAAATAAATAGATAAATAAATAAATATATATATATATATTTGGTTCGACCATTAAAGCTCATTCCTGAACCACGTATCCGTGGTTTAGGGATCAGGGCTGCGGAGTTCATGAAACCTCAAGGATTCCACCTTGGCACACTTCAAGTTGAGTACCTCAACAGCATGGTTCTAGAAAGAATCCATGGTGGACATCAGAGAAATGAACCAGACATGTTCACGAAGGCATACCCCAGTAATCTCTTTGCGATCTCCCACGAAGCCCTGGGGTCTCTTACAGGGAACCAGGTTTAGTTAGGCTTTACGGGACTGGCTCCCATTGCAACAAAGACGGCCGTTCCCCACACATGACAGCCTACGGTTGATACTAAAAGTCCTGCATGACCCTAAACACCTTGCAGCTTATGGTATTCTAGTCTGCATAGGTCTGGCGGGATTTTGGTAGAGCGGCAGTCCAATATCCTAAGCCCGTACCTGGGACACTGCTGCCAAACGCTGCACGGGGAGACTTTAGGTTTCAACGAATGATTTCGGAACTTTACCCCGCCATGATTTTCGCATAGTATACCCCAAGACCCTATATATTTTGCAAGGAAGCAAAATGGTTTGTTCGGGTTCAACTTTTGCAGGACCCAACGCTCGCAACCCGCAAGGATCTGCATCAGGGGTTGATTGAGGTTGGACGGGTGTAAGGAGAGAAGTGCAAGGATATTCAACAGTATGTTAATTCCCCGCGTTGTCATTGAAAGCTTATAGTCAACCAGGCCTATGCGAGAGTGGTGAGATAAGGTTTCCATTTTCGTTGCCCTTCCAATATGAGCTACAGTCTAAACTCCCTAAAGGGGGTTATATAGGGGATTACATAGGGGACTACCACAGGGGTTATTAAGGGGGATACTAGGAGTTTAGACAGTGGCTCATATGGCAATGCAAAAACGACATCTTAGTTAGGCCTGAGGTTCCTTAAGTGTCCTAAGCCCTTAGCTCTACACCGTACATCTCGAAATCCTAATTCCCTAAACCTTAAACCCTAAACCCTAAACCCCTAAACCCTAAACCCTAAACCCTAAACCCTAAATCCCTAACACCCACATCCCCAAATCTTTTCAACTTGCCTGGGCCTTCCGAAGCCCCCCGGGGCTTGCTTTCCAAGAACACCTTGGGAAGCTTCATGATGCTTAAGGGGTGGGAGAGCTGGGAGGTAAAAACCTCGTTGTTGGCTGTCACATATTATTCCAGGAGATTCTACTTGACCCTAAACCCTAAGCTCTAAACCCTAAACCATAGATCCCAAGGGGATATGCTGATATGCTCCACCACTCTGCCTTAAGCACCGAGAAGGAAGAGCACACAACTGCTCGGACGATGCTGTTCTGTTTGAAAAAAGGGGCAGGGCTTATGTTATAGGGCAAGGGCCTGGATGTCTTGCGGTTTGGGGTGCAGGACGAAGGTTTGAGGGATTGGATTTTGGTTGTTGGGTTGAGGGTGTGGGGTTCAGGGGGCCTTGTTTGGGTTGGGAGTTTGATGCAGAGTTCAGCTAGGGAACGATGGCACATGACAGTGAACAAGAAAAAGTGCGCTCGAATTCGGATGCAGCAGAAATTCGTTCATTTCGCTTCAGTAGACTAGGCTGCCATAAATCTACAGGATTCTTCCAGAACTTCCGAAAAGTGTTCCATGCCTACTTCGCAGAATGAGCAATGCAGCATATTGCCGTTGCTCCGGTGGAAAGCTACATCTTGTGCTTGCCCAAACTGACTACAGGGTGATCGTCTACTGGAAGCAACCCTAGACACACAATCTGAAAGCTTAAACTACCTTCCGATCAAGTGCGAAGCGGTAAGCCTCTAAGGTTAATCCCAGCCCAGGGTTTTGTACTCCAAGTGCAGATTCTAACCCTCTTCTTTGCTAACCCCAGCATACTTTCAAATTCTTGGCCAGGAGCAGCCGGCGAGGCTCGTTTAGCCCTTCAGTACGTCATCTGTAAGTGTGCAATTCAAGGGTTTAAGGTTGGAAGATGTGACTTGGTGTCTAGGGCTTCACGTCCATGGTGCAAGGCTTAAAGGTTTGAGGGTAGGAGCCTTTGTTTGATGCTTCAGGTTTTCCGCTTGGGGTTCAGGGTTCAGTGGACATTCACTTCTCGGTTATGTTGCAATCTGAAGAAAGTTGTTTCAGACTCCCACATGGCTTGAAGTCAGTTTTGAAAGAGATGGCTGAGTTCTTTTACGGGCACGGCAAGTGAAACGCTAATTGCCGCCAACCCCTACACCTAACCTCTGAATATTAAACCCCCATTACTTTGATGCCACGCTGCCAGCTAATCTCTTTGACTGTCCCAGTATACCGCTGGACCCCATTGAACCCCCACGCAGCTCATATGAGCAATAGTCTAAACTCCTCAAAGGGGGTTATATCAGGTTTAGGGTTTAAGGTCTAACCTCCTTAAAGAAGGGTTATCTAGGGGATTATATGGGGATGATTATGGGGGTTATTAAGGGGGATACTAGGAGTTTAGACATTGGCTCATATATACAGTTTTCATGTGTCTTGTATCATTTTTCTGGTAATTCCGGTAGATCTCTGTAGGACGTAGTACAAATCCGCTTGGATTCAGGCCGCCGTCGTGGCTCCTCGCAGAGGCCTTCCCCCGATTCTGTGGGTTTCGCAACAAGCAAGCAGCAACAGCAACAACAACAACTGCTACTATTACTATTACCATTACTTTTACTATTACGAAATATTATTACTATTGAATTAGTGCTATTACTATTTCTAGTATTAGTGCTAGTACTAGTAGGCTAGCGCGCCTCAGAGCGCCTGGGCCTCAAATTGCGGCGAAGTCTCCGTGCTACATGAGCGCCCCTTTTGACACGTCGGTGGCAGTGGGCTGTGGAGATGATATTACCCCTTCTTGTTTCAAGCATGTGGTGCGGAGAAAGACGAACGATTGAAATCATCAATTCGAAGCCCACAACAAATTGCCAGGTCGAATCCTAATGATCGACGTCCACTGGTCGAACGGGTCAAGGCCATCCTGTGCCAACCCTTCCCCAAAGCTAGCTAATCACTAAAGCAGCAGCTAATGTTCAAACCGAAAGTGGCGTGCTTGGGGTTTGGAAAGGTATGAACGATGTCGCGAGCCCCTCTAGGAAGAAGGTGTAATTTCCGGAACATGTAGCAATCAGCCCTATTGGGTTCAAGCTTGCCAGGTTCTGTCCTGGACTTTCAGTTTTTACTAGCCCCTTGAAACAGACTGTAGCGGATGATATGAGTTTTCGACTTGTAGGGATGCGCTTTCAGGCCAACACCCAAAAGAGCGGTTACTCGTGACCAGTCGTATCCCCTCGAGAGGAAAAAGATTCGATTGTTGTTGAAACCCGTAGTAGAACAGGAGGGATACAATGAATCTGGGTTACAAACCAAAAGCTCCGCTCCAAGTCAAGGGGGCAAAAGAACACGCACTTTCATTCGACAAGTGATTCTGTTGAGACTTCGAATGGTGGGACACTTTCGCTGGGGTAATGATTTCTTGCCTATTCATGGTTCCACGTTGAGCCTGTAGACAATAGTGGGAACCAATCGACTCCTCAGATATAAGCCGCCAACCCAGAATCCTCAATCCTAAACCCTACACCCCAAGCCTTGGACCCTAAACCCTAAACCTCAAAACCCGAAGCCCCAAACCTCAAACCATCAAATTTGACCCCTAAACCCTGAACCCTAACCCTAAACCCCTAAACTCCAAATAGTAGTTTCCATTTTCTTTTCCATTATCTCCTGTATAACCCCAATATGTACCCTATATAGCCTTTCTATTACCCCGATGACCTAAGGGAGCGCTAATCAACGACTTTAAGTTTGTACCCTTAATGAATGTAACCCTAGGTTTTGGGTCCCAAATACATTTATCAAGGATCATATTCCATGGTTTTAGGGACCCAAGCCAAGGCTACAAACCCTAAGGGTGCAAAGGAAAAACCCTAAACCCTAAACCCTAATTTCCGAGCTGCTTGTGCCAGGGAGGAGTGAAGCTCTTCGTGGGCCGGCTTCCCGTTGAGGCAACGGTTCAGGATGAAGAGCGGGTTATATGAGCCATATGGGGTTTAGGTTTTACGGATGAGCCGCAATCTAAACTCCTTGAAGGGGGTTATAAGGGCTTATGCAGGGGACTTATTAAGTAGGATACTAGGAGTGTAAGCTATAGCTCAACTGGTAGTTGCCAAGCACACGAGAACCCGAGCATCATACCGTAAATTCCGATTTCTTGCAGAAAGGGCCCAGGGGCGCATTTAGATCCTCACCCATGGAGGTCCTTGTAGATTTCTAGGGCGGGGTTGGGGCTGTGAAGGGCACTTGTGCTGAAGATTTAAGCTCTACACCCCATCCCAATATAACCCTAGTATAACCCCAATCTAACCCCAATATAACCCTGATATAACCCCAATATAACCCACTTTTACCCCAAAATATACCTCTAAACCCTAAACCTTAAGCCCTACACCCCAAAGCCAAGCCCAAAGCCATGACAAAATGCGCATGCCGCGTTGGCCAGACGACCTCCGACCTTCTGTCCCGTGCGTTTGAAGAGTATGGCGAAGTTCTGGAGGCTTTGGTCTTGGCCCATGGCTTCAGGTTCAGATTTCAGGATTTAGGGTCCGGGCTTGAGGGTCTTCGGGTTAAGGGGGGTTGTAACGTACACGTTTTTGTTGAAGCCTGATCTGGGAGGCATTTTTGCATCTTTCTGTGGAGGCCTGTTTTGAGCGTCAGCAAGAAAACTTGCAACAGGAACCGTGGTTAGGGCGTCACTGTCTTTAAGTCCAGTGCCTTCGACCCAAACCCAAAGTCCACGGGTGTTTCTGTGATTAGGGCTGCTCGGCTTCCAACTCTACTTATTCTGTGCCACGCCAACGCGGAACCGCGACAACAATGGTTCTATGAAGAAGACTACCCGTTTAAAGATGGGCAAAGTTGACACTCTTGCTAGTATTGGAAGGGCACCTCATTTTACAACCCTACTTGTGACTGCCCATGAAGCTCCAGGCAAGCCAGGCGAGAAAGAGCTTTATTTTCTACCTGTGCTCAGGAACCTCTCATAGCTGGCGGACTAGGTTCCTACTGATTCTAATTAGTCATATGGTAGTTTCGATTAATATTGGGACCCCAATATAGACGCAAATATATTGTACTCCTTATGAGGAGGACCCCCATAATGGTGCCCCTAATTTTGGGAAGCCCTAATCCCTAAACGTAATCCCTATATATCCTTATATATCCCTACATATCGCTACATTTCCGTCTAAGGAAATCCCCATCTATCGGAAGAGGATCAAGCTAACTGAGCACGCTAGGCGTCATGAGGGAGAGGCCCCCTGAACTCTGCAATCCCTGTTCCTAAACCCTGAACTCTAGGGCATCTTGGGGTTTAGGGTTTAGGGCCCTAAACCCAAATTCCCATATCATAGCTCCTAATTCCCAACACTGTAAGAAACTTTGGTACCCCCCCAGGTAGTCAAAGGCCTGGCCATCTCAGTGAAAACAGTGTCCAGACATTCAAGATTCACGGGTCCTCAAAGGGTCTTCAATCCTGACACCTTTCTAGAAAGCATGAAAAACACTCTTCTCCGTTATGTCTGGTTCTGGCGAGAATCTTGACGGAGCTCCCGTGCCCATTTTCATCCTCCAATGAAAACGCCCACAGCCCAAAACCCTAAACCCCAAACCACAAACCCTAAACTCTGCATTTTCATCCTTCCAACTTTCATCTCCCAGCACTAGCTCAGTCTCGGAAAGCGTTCACTTTCAGTGTGCAGGATAGGAATTCGTGCTAAAAGGTCCAAGGCTGAAGATATTTGCGAAACTAGGGCGTGGAACCCAAACCGATTAATAAAGCAGGTTATACAACTATTTCAAAAGGCTCAAAACGCGGGATGAAGGAAGGTGGCGGGTAGGAAACAAGCCCGCGTATAGTAGAGTATATACTAAGGATCCTTTAACACACCTACCTTCATCCCACATTTTGAGCCCCGTGACTATTGCCATGAGAAGGATTGTTTTAATCATTTCTACGGCTATGCTTTTTTCTGTGCCGCAAATGCTGCTGCCAGTACGATTTGATGGGGAAGGTCTTCCCTGGAGTGCTAGTCCACACAGCTCCAATCCTTACCTCTCAATCCCTAAAACCCCAAACTCCACCAAAAGACTACAACCCTTATTGTTGGGAAATGGTACCCTCAATTTTGGGAAGCCCCATATATGTATATATATATATTTATGTGTATCTATATTGTGTCGAAGGTAGCCCACCCCTAAACCCTACACCCTAAACCCCAAACCCTAAACCCTAAACCTTAAACCCTAAACCCTGAATCCTGACAAGCGCAGGTCTTCCTGATAGACGGCCGAGGGGCCTCGGGCGCGCGATGCGCTTTTGTCCGACTTTCGCGCCTTGAGGCTTTTGGGGGTTTATGGTTTGGGGTTTGGGGTTTGGGGTTTAGGGTTTAGGGTTTGGGGTTGGGGATAGTGGAAAACAAGATGGAAACTACTATAATATATTGGGGTTCTATGGGGATAATGGAAAGTAAAAAGGAAACTACTATAGTGGGTTATGATGGCATGAAGAGAGATGCTTGCAATCCTCACGAGTGGTTCAGGGTTCAGGAGTTTAGGATTTTGGGTTTCTAGTTTGGGGATTGGGGTTTGGGATTTAGGGCTTGGGGTCGACGTTTCTCTTCCAGTGGAGCAAGTTGTTGCCAATATTTGAGAACCACATGCAAAAGAAAAATTGGAACATGGAGTGGGAACTGGGATAATACAGTTGTTCATGGGGTCTATGAGTCTACGGGGTCTATGAGTCTATGGAGACACGGAAAGCCGAAGCCATAACCAGGTAATATCCAAGAGTCCCTTGTAGTTACCGTGGTAAATAACGCTGGTGGTAGTCTACACAGGTCTTGCGGCTTGGGGTGTAGAGTTTAGGTTTGAGAATTCTGGATTTAAGGGCGGAGGCTTACGGGTGCCTGTACGTTCTACAGGGGTTGCAGTGTTAGGCTTGGGATGTAACAATTGAGGTCAAGGGTGCTCAAAGGGTCCCATTCGTCCTTGGGGTTTCTGAACGAATAGTTGTACTGAGAACTACAATGAACCCCTTCCTAGCCCACTACCTAATCACCACCAAGCCTTGAAACTGTATCCTTGATCTGATGAAAATTGTTTGTTTCAAATCCATCCAGGAGCATCTAAACGGCCCTGACATTTTTTGGGGTGCTTCGGACGGTAAGTTCGTGTTTCGGGCATACAGTCCGGGGCTTGAGGTCTGTTGCACGCAGGTGAACCGAGCCTATCACTTGCGCGTTTGAATTTGGGCTTCGTTGGAAACATGACTCAACTACGAGCGCAAAGTTGTCGTTTGTCCTTGATCTCGGATGAAGGTTGGAATCCCCAAGTGACATGAGTAGTGTTCAATTTGGGGGTTCCTCGGTCTCCCAACATAGAGAGCATCATAATCTCCTCCTCTTCCTCACAGTTTTTCAGGAGGGAACATAATGTTACTTGGTTCAACAACCAAAAAGATGCCCTTCATATTGACATGGGAGTCGGCGCAAGGATGCGGAGCGGGCCATCGACGAGATGCATGAAAAGAGAGTGCTGGACTCGCTCTCAGCTAGGTTTAATTTAAAGGGCTAGGCCAAAAGGATGTAGGAACATGGTTACTGGTGTAGAGGTCATGTTTTGAGGATTAACGTTCAGGCTCTACAATCAAAACCGGAAAGTGGCAACATCAGTATCCCTTTAGTCCATAATCCCGAGGCGTAGGGAGAGGTGTTGGCCGCAGGGTCCAGAGGGGAAGCTGTCTGAAAAGGGATGAGTTCGAGGGTCTGCTGTTTGATTCCAGCACCTTGGCGCTTTCCAGCAGCAATTTCCAGACCAAAGGACGAGGCACTGTTGATTGTGCAGCATGGGGGTTTCCCAAAGTTAGGGCTACCTTCTGGGGGGTTATTATAATAAGGATTCGAGTATTGAAGGGTTTATATTCCGGTCCCCCTGTTTTGAGAAACTACCATCTCAATTTGCCTTGAGTTGTGGTTCATGTTGAAGTTTTAGATCCTCAGCAGCCTTTGCGCTGCCTTGCTTACTCTTGCTGCATTTTTTAAGATGGTGGCAAGAAGGTTGCCTTCGCCATGGATTGCACAGCTAACGCTCTAAGGAGGGGGGTTTGGCATGTGATTGTTGAACCACCAAATTTCTGCAAACGATGTCCTTGTCGCTTTACAGTTGCTTTCTGGAAGAGATGCTCCGTTCACACTCATTGCTATGCACAAAGCTTGAGGAAGAGGAGAACAGATAGTTGAACACGCTAAATCCTACGCTGTGTCTCCCGTTCTGGAGCCTTCTTCGCAGCAATTTGTTCCTTTCTGTTCCTTATGTGGGGGTTAAAACAACCGACATTTTTTCGGGTCCCTACATTATCCCAACTATGGAGATCTTCATGTATCACTGAAAGGTTCACATTTTTCAGAGGCAAACCCCCAGAACCATGACACGCCCATATGGGAATATTTAAGAATGACCCTTCTATGAGCCCCAAAATTTGCACAATCCTCCCATATTTGTGGGGTCCCTTGCATGCCATGCTTGGAGATCATTTTGAGGAACCTCAGCGTGATCCTTGCATTGAGGTTCATGAACGAGCGGAGCTAGGCCCCATTCAGGCGCAGCAGTGGGCAGTCGGAGATTCAACCCTAAACCCTAAGCCCTAAACCCTAAACCCTAGACCACATAGTTTTTTGGTTCCAAGGTTCAGGGTTCAGGGTTTAGGGTTTAACTCTTCGGATTCTGGCTGAGGGTTTAGGGTTGGGTTTAGGCTTGAGCGTTTAGGTTGTGGGTTTGTGGTTAGCGGGTCAAGATTTCGGGCTTAAGGGTTTGGGGTACCCGTTTAGAATGTGGCCTCAGGCTTGCGTGGAAGAGGGTCAGCAAAGGCATAGGGTTTACCATGAAACCCAAAAGTTGCAACAATTCAGGATTATACTCTAGAAGGCTGATTCATTGCATATATGATCCTTGTAGCACTATATAGCCCCATGTTCCCTTTTTGGAGGTCCGCACAGAAGTAGGTTTTGGGCGGCCGACTCGGATGAAGGGGTCTGGAGATTTCAGTGTGTAGGCCCAGCCTCCGGTTCACTATCTGCTGGCTTTTTCATTTGATTCTCAACTAGTACCCTATAGTCCCCCTTCAGTAGATAGAATATGGCTTTGCGTATATTAGAATAAGATCCCCATATACTCCATATTCTATCTACTTAAGGGGGGCTGTAAGCCAATGTATGCAGGATGGACCCACAGGATGGATCTTGACCAGTATAGCATCCTATGCTATTCTTGTGCTGTAAGCGCTGAGCCCATAAGCCCTACACCCCCACACCTAGCAGCAATTTCCTCAAGGGGTCTTGGAACCCAGAACCCGATGCCCTAAACCCTGAACCCTAGACCTTAACCTAAACCCCAATCCCTAAAGGCTCGCCGTGCTCCTGCTTACAGGTTGCCTTTGCCAAGGGCGAGGCAATCCGTATGGGTCTCGACGCCTCGAAGGAGCTGGGGGCAGGGTTTCGGGTTTGGGATTTCGGGCTCGTGGCTTTGCTTAAGCTTTGCAGGAAGGAAGTTTGGGGTTATAGAGGGGGGTTAGGGGAGAATAGAGTTTGGTGACGGGATTTAGGATTTGGGATTTTGGGTTTAGGGCTTTGGTTTTGGTGTGTGTGGGGGTTCGGGACTGTCTGGGTGGCATGGCGATGGAAGGCTTATTATACCACTGAACCCTAACCCCTTGCATTCAGCAACTTTCTAGAACTTCGACCGTTGCAAACATGAGCCCAACAAAGGTCCATCCCTAAGTGCATGTTTATTCCTCATAAAATCCTTACATGACTTTATATAACCGCCATATATAACCCTTTCATAGACCTGTAGCCCCGAACCCCCCGAAATTGAAGCCCTTTACCCCTGACGCTGCATCCTCCAAGTCCCAAGACCGATTACTTGGGTGTAAGGGTTGAGGGTTTCCAGCGAGGGCACAACATGTTCCAATCCGTTGTAAGGACTTACAAAAAGGGCCCCTGGATGGGAAACCCCCCAATTCCCCCACTAATGTAGGTAGAGTAAAGCCCCAGGTATTATGCTATTTTTTCATCAGTACTATGACAGATAACGTGCTGCGTAGTATACCTACCAAGCCCTAGCCACAAATCTAAATCCCTGTATCATCCGTGGGTCCATATAATTTTCCCTTTGGTTCTCCAAAATTGAGAAAAATCATCCAAAACTCGAATCCGTATAAGCCCAAGACCCCAAGCCTTGCACTCTAAGCCCGGGACTGCTCAGGAGCAGCTTCCTGCACGTTGGCAGGCAAAACCATTTTGGGAGATTTCGAGCTTGTGATGCTTCTATGGGGGCTTCCAAAATACAATCCTAATAGCAGCCGAAAATGATAATTTGTAGTGGGGTTCTGAGGCGGTTTTGGTGGTTGAGGGTTGATAGGATTTAGGAAAAACACGGTTTAGGGAATTTTGGATTTGGTTTTCGAGAGGTCAGCGTTCATAGGGTGCAGGGTTCATAGGATGTCGGATTTGTAGGTTTTAGGTTGCATAGGGTTAAGGGGTTAAGGGTTTAGGATTTCAAGTCTTAGGAGATTCCGAGTTTGGGTCTCCAGGGGCTCCTGTCAATACAGAGTGTGGATTAGGCTTCATGGTTTGGGGTACAGGGTTTAGGATCTGTGAGTTTAGTTTCTTTGCCACTCTAGGTTGGTCTTTTTTGGGATGTTTGTGGCTTTTCGGTGATTGCTTTTGGTGTGTGGCAAGCTGAACGAATCCCAACACTGGGGGATAATGGAAAAGAACATGGAAGCTACCATATTATAGGGTTATGTAGGGCTTGTACTGGGATAATGGAAAAATGAAATGGAAACCTCAGGGCTTTGTAGCAGAGATTTGTTGCTTTGTATCGCGGGTTTTGGATTAGAGATTCAGGTAGCGGAGTGTAGGTTCAAGGAAGAGACATCTTTCAGTTAACAGCAGCTGGATTCAACAGCTTGGAACTTAAGAGCGCTGAGTGTTTCGAGAAACGCATCCGTTCCTGGGGTGGGCAGTCAGGGCTCTGGGAGAACCTATACTTAGGGAAACCATCAACGCTGTTGCCAGCGCCAATCAGTTTGGATGTCTGCCGACAAGGCTCAGATTGAAAACTGAACGCCGCAGCTGAAAAAGCAGCGCAGTTCTTGCGGCCCTGCACCTTGGAGCCATCAAGTCACCTGCATCGCGTAGACACGTCAGAAAGCACCGTGCCCGTGCTCGGTTTGGCGACTGAAGGACTGATGCCAAAGTACCTGTTGGTGGTACTGCCTAGAAGTGGAGTGAATTGACAGAGTGTATGCAGGGCAACTGAACTGGTGGGGCAGCTGAACTGGTGTCTCAGCCCAAGGGCCGCCCTGTGGAGGAGTGCTATGGGACATGCAAGCTGAGCCTACTGCACACTAAGATCTACAATTGAGCCTTATAACTCTTAACCCCGCATCCTTGACCCTGACAGCTCGTCAAGTCATACCAACCTCAGCCCAGGGTTACCTTACTCTGAGGAGCATATTACATCTAGTTTGTTTAGCGGTACCCTAACTCTTGGAAACTACCATGTTCATTTGCTTACAATGCCAGCGACCCCAAGTGGTTTCATTTAAGGTTTCGACATTAGGACGGCTGTCACTTGTCTTTTCCAGCTCATATTGCCAGTGCTATAACCATTGCCAGTAGTATTTCTGTTATCATCGCTATCACAGCGACACAATTGCATATAGCAACACCTTTAACCCCCAACCCTATTACGAGAACTTAGCCAGTAACAGGTGCCCATTACGGCCCCTGGGGTGCCCCCGCCGGGCCCAGTGGAACCGGAAAACCTGAGCAAGGAGGCTTGCAAGTATGTAGAGTTTAGGGCTGCGAACCTATAGTCCGTCCGATAGAATATGGCTTTTGGGTATATGAGAATAAGATGCCCATATACCCATATTCTATCTACATCAGGGGGACTATAGTTGTGATTAGGGGTTTAGGTGTTTGGAGGGTGTAGGGGCTTTCAGTGTTTGGGGCTTAGGAGGCTAAGCAGGTTGACTGTTTGGTTGGGTTTGGGGGCCATGGGCTTTTGGAGTTTCGAGTCTAGCGGATCCGCATGACTTCGCCGCATGGGATTCTCGGATATTCTGAGTTTTTTTTGTTGGGAAGTTTTCGGGGTCATGCAGCGATTATTTTCAGAATTTCTGTATTCGGGAGGCAGATTGTTTCAGTGAGAAGGTTTGCGCTAGAATTGGTTCGAGACCTTGGTTAGGACCCATGCCACACAAAGTGACAATGGGGCAGACGAGGACATTTAGCGTGTAGTAGTTAATGGTCCCTGCACAGGGTCCCTAGTATAATAGGAGCCCTATGAAGTAGGGTTCCCACAGCAGGACAATGATCTTGACATCCAGTTGACATCTATGCATGTAGAAACCTGGCACCAGTGTCCCTGGACTCGGACGACGCCCCAGATCCTGGTTGATAGTAAAGGAAATGCAAGCTACTACGGTACTGTTTAGGTTTAGGGTTCAGGGTTTTAGGCTTCAGGGCTTCCGGTTGTTCCTAGGGAATGGAAGAAGGATCATTAAAGTTGCTTCTACATAATCATTTGCAATCCAGTAGTTTCCACTTTATTTCCCAGGTCATGACTCCCTGCTAACCGGAGGTATCATACCAACCATCCCTACAGACCCCATTTCCATTGGCATTCCATGTTCCATATTCTTTTTCATTTGATTTTCCATTTCTGCGGTAATATCCCCTAAGCCAAGCCCAAGGCATTTACGCCCCAAATTTGAGAAATGCTGAAGAAGCGCCTGCCACCAGTAGCCCACTTCCAAACCCCCGAACGCCAAACTGTCGACCGCAAACCCCAAGCGCCATCCACCAAGCCAAACACAGCAGGCACTTATCGGGCTGATCAAGGAAGGCGGGCATCATGTTGTTTTGTCTCACTGGGTAATATGGGGGTTTCCATGAGTTAGGTGCCCCATTGCGGGGGGGGTACCTATAACAGGGAGTACGGCGTTTTGAGGTCTGTTTTAGGGTCGCCCCTTTGTATGGAAACTGCTCTACCATCTTGAGGCCTCAAATCACCGTCCCCCCCCACATAGTTTGGGCTTAGGGTTTAAGGCTCGGGGACGGACCATTTTGTCGCAGGCCCACGTAGTGTGTGTCTATCCAGATCTAGATGCCTGCGGAAGACTTGGATTCTTGTTGGTCTTGTTTTGGCTGACTAGAATGGAACATCGTTCCACTCCTCAGTCGTTCTTGTCGTCCTTGCCCAACTGAAGCTGTGTGTGTGGATCGCTGTGTTCCAAGTCTTTGGAGTACTTCCTTGCCCTACAAGGCTAGGAGTGCACTTGTGGGAGGGTTGTCGCAAGCTCAAGACCTACCAAGTAAGGGTCGGTTGGAGAAAAGGTTGTAATGTAGCCCCCTAACCTTAATAGGGGTGATAATAGAGATTCTAATATTAATGCCCTTAAAAGGAGGGGGTTCATTAACCATGGGTCTACAGTAGGCTTACCCTAAACCCTAAACCCTAAACCCTATTCTTCGCTGCGTGGACTGGGGGACTTGTGGACGGGAGTTTAAGCGGCATTGAAACTCGTAGTATGATTGGGTTCATGCATTCAGGAGCTGTTCTAGGTGTAGGGTACTGAGTCTCAGGAAGGGAGCCTAGAACCCTGTACTGGGTTGCTGTTAAGGAGTTTGTATTAAGTTGCCCTAATGGGTATATATATATATATTGAATAATAGGGATTCCCCAATACAATCACTTAAATGAAGTTCCTTAACAGCAACCCAGCTTACCCTAGCAAGCCTCAACCTCGCTCCATGCGCCCTAAGCCCCTGTAAAGACACCCTACACTGTACTTAGGGTTTAGCGTTAGGGGTTAGGGTTTAGGGCTTAGGGTTTGGGGGTCAGGTACAACTTCAAAAGCAGAAACCCAACCTCCAACGCCGTCTTTATGCGCTAAACTTCAGGCCTCGCACACCACATGCTACCTAGACACCAAAGTATGTAGAATAATTACCGGTTTGAATGATTTTGTAAGTTTTGAGCAACAATGCTACTAATTTTTGAGGTCCAGGCACCTGCAATCCTTAGCCCTATGCGCCTCTCCAGGGTTTTCCATCATCCCAATATTACCCAATATATACCCTACATAATACCTATATAACCCTTATAATCCCTGTAGTTTCCATTCTATTTTCCATTATCCCCATACAACCCCAAGTAGAACTCCATTATAACCCTAAACCCTAAACCCTCAACCCCTAACCAGGCCAACGATCCGGAGGTCAGCCGTTCAAGCATCACTGGTGCGCGCCTCTTGGGGAGCTTTCGGGAAATCTTTGCCTCCTTAAACGGGGTTTAGGGCTTAGGGCTTAGGGTTATGAGTCCTGTAACCCCAAATCTTGCGAGGCCCTAAAGCCCTAGACCATCAGACCCGAAAACTGAAAAAACCAAAACCTTAGCCCTAACACCCTAAACTAAAAAAGAGCCAAGCCTATGATGAATTCAGCCCGGGGTAGGCAACCGAATTGGGTGTCTACCTGAATGGCACGATGCGGATCTTTGTAGTTTAAGGGGTAGGGTTCCCCCAATTTGAGACATATCTTCAAGGTACTCTGCATACAGGTTGGGGTTCGGGCTGGTTGTTATTGATTGGCAGGATCACTGGCATGGAGTCCATGTAGCCCCCTCAAGCACGAAGTTGTCTTTGCAGGCCTTCTGGGATTTCCATGTTGTTTGGGAGAAGGCAGTTTGTGCAGGATAGCTTTCAAACGTGTCCTGTTTCCTTTTCGAGAGTCAGAATGCTGGCTGGATTCTTGTGGTCCTCTCAATGTCAGTCTCAATGTGAGGCTCAGCGTAGGACTGTCTCAAGATGAGGTCCTTAAAGTTCCCCAGGATGCCCAATACGATCTGGGTACTACCCCATATGTATGTGTAAATAAATAAATAAATAAATATATATATATATACATATGTATATTTTGCCCGCGTTCCCAGCACGCCCCCCATTTGGGTCTTTAGCTGTTGGGACATCCTCATGGTAAACCCGTGGTGCCCAGAATACTTTCCCTCCACGTGAAGAAATGCAGCCTCCATCACAAGACGCCAGCTGTCTTTGCTCTTCCCCTTTTCGAGCTCCTCATAGAGAATCCGTTCTCTTGTAAGAGACCAAATCCCCAAATCCTACGTAAGCTACGAGGGGTGAGGCAGTCAAGATAGGGAATGAAGCCTGACCTCAGCGAGCAGGTGGACATACTGCGACCAAGGAAAGGGTGGAGTTCTGACCTGAGACTTCTGTGCTGTAGAGGCTTAAGGGTAGAAATATTCATATATATATATACATTTTTTCCTATGAAACCATATGAGTTTCCATTTTCTTTTCCATTGTCCCAATATAACCCCAAAATTGTAGCCTCAGTATAGGTTTTGTCTTTCGGATGCAGCTCCGGGTCCAGGGTTCGTTAAGTTGAGGTGAACAGTTGAGGTATCATCCAGATAAATTCGCGTCTATTGGAATTGAGTCCTTCGTTCACTTTCCAATTATTTGTTGTAACCGCATGCCCACAAAGGTTCTGCCATCCTGAGGGCTTCAAGATGCTTGGGCTGGTATACTTGGACAGCTGTCGCAGACAATCTTGGGTCCTAACTCTCACCTAACATGTTCTTTCCCAGTGGCTTCTGTTGAGATCTTTGTGCAACTTAGCTCAGAGTTTCTGCATCAGAAGGAAGTTGGTATGCTGAAGCTGGGTGTCCCTACGGGCCATTGTCTTACTGGTGCTTAGTCGGGAATATGGGAGTATGTTATAGGGAGGGTTATCTACCACGAAACGGTGCAGGATCCGCGCTATACCCCAATGCGACGCGGATCCTTACATCTACTGGGTTGCTGTACAGGAACTTAGCTAAAGTCACCATAGTGGGTGTATATATATATATATATAGAAATTAATATGGATTCCCGAGTATAGCAACGAAAATTAAGTTCCTTTACAGCAACCTGGTCTACTGGAGGCTCCGCAGTTTTCCAAGAAGGCTTAATTCGTGTGGTGTAGGCTCCAGGGCTTAGTAGTTTCTGATACTGAGGAAGAGCATGAGGAGCTGCCCCAAGCCCCAAGTTCAAAACTCTTTATGGTCTAGGGTTTAGGGTTTAGGGTTTAGGGTTCACGGTTCAGGGTTCAGGGTGGCAGCCTTGAGCCGCAGAACCGGAGCTCATCCCAACACCAAATTTGGATCCTTTGGCTACTTTGAGGTTCATGGGTGGGGGCATAGTGAGAAGTTGTAGTTTGGGTACTACCACCACTCAGTAACAGCTGTATGATAAGTATAATATGGTTATATATAACCCTTAATAGGACCCCTAATATAGACTGTTACTGGGTGGGGGCAGTACCCAAGTTATAGTCAAAGTCTGGGAGCTGATGTACTCATGAGCCTGCAACTATACCCCTACTGGGAACCCGGATCCAAAATCTCTTGTTCCAGGACCTAATCCCTAAACTCTTAAGCCCTTAGCCCTTAAACCCTAAATCCTTAAACCCTTAAACTCTAAACCCTCAAACCCTTAAACCCCAAATCCTTAAACCCTAAAAGCCTTAAACCCTAAACCCTAAAACCCTTCAACTCTAAACCCCCAAACCCTTAAGCTCTAAACCCTAAACCCCCTACCCTAAGCTCTTGGCCTGACCATGGCAGCCGAGGTGGCAGACCACGATCCCAAGCGGCATTCGGAGTCATCCCTGAGGTTGGTTTAGGGGTTTAAGGGTTTAGGGGTTTAAGGGTTTAGGGTTTAGGGGTTTAAGAGTCTAGGGTTTAAGGGTTTAGGAGACAAAGGGTTTAAGGGACCAAGGGTTTAAGGATTTAGGGTTTAGGTCCTGGAACAAGAGATTTTGGATAAGGTCCACTTGGATTTTTTTCTAAATTATGGGTCCCCAAAGGGTTTTATAGGGTTTATATACGGGTAATATAGGGATATCTAGGGTTTAGGGCTTGGAGTTTCATTTTGGGGGGGTCCACTTTTTTGGCAAACTGCCACTTTGCGGTTATGTCCGTGTAGGGATGAGCGCCGTGGGTTCAGTGCTTAGTGTTAAAGGCTCTAGTGGTTTGGTCTGGCAACGATTTCAGGCTTGTACCCCTAGGGTTGAACCCCTGAGTTTTGGGATCTGTTGAAGGGTCTCTAGAGGACTACATGGGCTCCTATGAGGGTTATCTTGGGGCTATATTGGGGAAACCTTCTAGGGGTACGACTATTGGTACAACCCAGGAACCCTTTAGTTTGGCATGTGCAGAAAAACCAAGGCCCGGGCTTCAGGAGTCGGTGTTTGAGAATCTGGGCACTTCTAGCTTCAGATCTTTTGTTATGAGGCTCAGGGTGATGGAAAAGAAAATGGAAACTACTAGCATTATAGGGTTAGATAGCGGTAGTAGAGTGTTTGAGGTTGGGTGGGCTTGGGGTTCGTGGGTGTAATGCAGTCTTGCTTGCACTGGTACTTGGTCCCAGTCGGGTCATCTTGCACAGCTGCCTACCTAGACCCTCCAATGTAGTACATTTTTGGTAGTCCTAGTAAGAGTCCGAGTCCTAACCAAAAATACCCCAAAAGGAGCTGCATTGGAGGGTCCAGGTAGAGGGTCCTCCCGGACTCCGACCCACCAGCCGTTGAGACCACTTGCCCGCGGCTTAGCATTGAAAATCAAGCCACGGCACATCCGAATCCACCAATGAATTCCTGGATTTTTCAAGTTCCTTGGAAAGCTCATTGTTTACGGTTTAGGGCTTAGGGTGTAGCTTCATCACCCATGACTATTCAGCCCCACGCTCGAACTCCCAATTTCCACATCCCAAGCACTAAGAGCCAAATCTGAAATCCTGGACCTCGCAGCAAGACCTTCCAGGGCCAACTTAAGGCAGTCAGCCCTTTGAAATTTTCTGAAAAATAGACGGCAGGAGTGTAGCAGCTCTCATTTCTGGGTTAAGGGTCTTCACGGCGATCCTAAGTAGATAGAGTATAGCTTTGGGTATGTTATATTAAGATCCCCACATACCCCATATACTATCTACTTAAGGGGGACTATATCACAAGGGCACTAGCACCATTGCTTCTGTGAGCGCTCCGCCGGACTCCCATTGCTCGTTAGCATTCTTGCCATTATCTTCCGGAAGATGGCCCAAAACCAAAGATGACCAACAACCGTTACAAGTGAATCCAAAGCTCTAAGCCCTGAAGGCTGTATGTGCTGAAGTCTCAAGCCTAGCAAATGTGATCGTTTTGGGAAGGCAGTTTTTCGTGACTACGCAAGCGGGCGAGTGGCTTCCCAAGTGAAGGGCTGCGTCTTGGGGTAACTGCTCGGTGGGTTCTGGGTATACTTGAGGGTTGTCTACGGACAAGACCAGGGGTTTTGCAAGGGCTCATATTTGAGTAGATGTTGGGATCATGCAGAAGGAATGTTGGTTTCTGGGATATAGGCGTCATGCAGACTGAGCTGCATGGGGTGAGGCTGGAGGATATCTAGGCGTCTATGCTTCCGGGGTGTATCCCATCCTAACCCCCAAAGCGAAAACCCCAAACCCTAAGCCCAAAACTTGGAACTAAAAACCCTAAACCCTAAACCCAAAACTTAAAAGTCTTACTGCAGGGCTTGTGAAGCCTTTTGCAAGGATCCATCCGGCATCTAAACCACCTTTTGGGGGCAAAATCTTGCTGCGAGGGTTTGGGGTTTAGGGTTTACGTGGTTTCACGAGGCCTGTGAGAAGCCAGAAATCCTGCAAAGCCCTGTGGAATGGGTTCAGTCAAAGGCATTAATCACGACGCCCTAAGCTTAAACCTGAGGCTCTAATCTTAAACCCTAAACTCTAAACCCTAAACCAAGAAGCCGTGAATCCTGAAGCAGCGGCCCCTTGTACTTTCTAAACTCCAAAGCTTGAAGTTGCCTGAAAACCAAAGTCCAAGCCCTCGTACACCGTCTACCTATGCATTCCATCTATCTCATGTAAACCCTGAAGAGTTGGCAATATAATTTATGTATAAAAAGTATGATATACCCGCGACACCTTATTCTTCTTGAGCAGTCCCCTGTTTGAACAGTAGGGTTCTTCTAGAGGGGTCTTCTAGAGGGGCAGAATTTTCCAGGGCTTCAAGTACCCCTAAACCCTTTTGCCTTATACCGTTGAGCCCCTTAACCCTAAGCCCTAAACCTTTAGCCCTGAGCCCTAAACCCTGTAACCCCAAGCCCTAACCCTTTTACCCTAAAAAGCCCTAAACCCTTTCGCCCTCACTCTAAAATCCGAAGCCCAACTCTACCCTAAAGCCTAAACCTCATTTAAGGTTTGGTTCCAAGCCTTGGTTCCGGCGTGCCGTGAATTGGGCCGCGATGGGAGGCGCAGCTCTCGGGTCAAGAGTTAGGGGTTTAGATTTCAGGGTTTAGGGTTTAGGCTTTTGGATTTAGGATCTAGGGTGTAGGATTTAGGGTTTTGGAGTAAAGAGTTGTAGGGCCTTGGACGCGTGTTTAGAAGCTTTTTGGTCAAGATTTGGGTTCAAGGTGTACAGTGTAGGCTGTAGCATTTGGGTTTTTAGGGTTGAGGGTTTAGGTTTAGAGTTTTGTGTGTACGGTTATTTCGGTATTGCTCGGACCATCTGCGCACTTGTGTGAGCAAACGCAGACATCTTGGCGTTCAGGTATCTGGCCACAGGTTTTTTTGCACAGTAGACATGTATTGTCTACGTACATATGGGTGATCTTGCCGTCCGTATGGAGTTCTGCTAGGCTTGTGGAGAAGAGTCTCACCATGTAATTGAGCTGTCAAGAAAAGGACTCCGAGGAAGCTGTTCATGGGTTGTGATGTCAGTGACCTCGTGTGGTAGGTGATTACGAGTACCCAGACCCCCAAAGGGATCCAAAAATTAGATCCCCTAGAACCACTTACTCAGCCAATAGAAGAGCTTTTAACCTCTTTGGGCTACCTTTTTTGGGCCTCTAGGATTCAAACTTTTTTAGCCCTGGTTATTGGGGAAGGGAGACCATGTGGGAACCCTAAACTCTAAACCCTTATGATGGATCTATATCTTGGATTTAATTCTAAGATCCTCCCAGGGGTCCTGGTAAGCCCTGAGATGAGGCAGACGAATCGCTGAGCCTTCAAGCCTAGATGGAAAGTCTTGCCACGTAACAGCCCTCACTGCAGAGACGAGATCCCCTCCTACAAAACCTGGAGCCCTACTGCAGAGGGGAACTGGCTCCCTAGAATACTGTCCGCAATCCTTACAGATTCCCTCTATGCATGCCTTCAACCCCAAACCCTTGACCCTCAACCCTGGGACCTTAAGCTCTTTACCCGTAGGGGAGGTTCCACAGACTGCACCTCTCAGGTGCTCGGTCCCGAGGCAAGGTTGGGAGTTTCTATAAGCATTCCGCAGATCATCTTTGGGACCCCATGATCCTCCTGTCTATATGGCAGTTTCCCAAAATGGGGGAACACCAATATAGAGTCCAAAATATTATAGTCCTTATTATGGGGACACCCAAGAAGGATACCCCTAATTTGGGGAAACCCCCATATCTAAGGCTAGAAGTATGGGCCCCTGGGAGGGTGAAGGGCCCCTACTAGGAGCCCATAGTAGTTTCCATTTTCTGTTCCATTACCCTAAACCCTAAACCCAGGCTGATACAGGGTTTACTGGGTGTTTCAGGAAGGCAAAGTTGACTATATGAGGTGGTTCTGCATTGGATTTGCCTTCCAGGGCTTGTTAGAGAAGTGCTGGGGAAGCCTACGCGGTTGAGGGTCTAGGGTTAATGGATCTAGTAGTTTCCATTTTCTTTTCCAGTATCCTTATCAATATCCACAATAAACTATACTAGTTTCCTTTTTCATTTCCATTATCCCCATAGAGCCCCTGTTAACAGAGAGTACAGGATCTCTTGGATTGCTACAGTCGAAGCCGGCACATGATGCCCCAGGAGTTGTAGGACGTAATTCAAGGGACATGATACCATCATGTATACTTTCGTACGTGCAACAACAGCCCAGCAGAAACAGTAAGGATGATCACATGGAGGCTGTAATGCAGGGAAGGCTAGCTAGGAGAGACCCTGAACTCCTACTACATAGACCATGATTTGGGATAAAGGACCATGATTACGTGTATCGGGGAGGCGGCTAGGTAAGGGATTCACTGAGTTCTGGGAGCCGACGGAGTTTGTGCCAGGTGCACGCTTTTGGGCCTACTCAGGGGATGTTTTGACTGCCAGATTTCATTTTCTGAATGCATGGTCCAAGGGTTCATGATCCCCGAAATCGAAAGCCAACAAGCAGAAGCAATCATGAGAATAATTGCCCTCTTGGCTCTCTTTTTTTCATCCATTTTTCTAGCGGCTTTGCCTCTGAGACTCTGTGATTTCATGTCATTCTCCATGGCAGAAGGGTGAAGCTAAGGCAATGCGTCGGAGTTAAGGAGTCCCATTCATATTCACATCAGCTCATCAGATCTGGAACTCTGAATCTGGAGGTAGGCGCGTTTTGTCTTTTTGAATCAAAGGTCTTTGGTCCCAGCCGTTGCTACCCAACCCTAAACCCTAAGCTCCAAACCCCGAACCCTAAACCGAGACTGCTTCCCTTGGGGCTGCTTCGACTGGCTGAACCTCAGGTTTGAAGGCATGCAGAACTGGCATATTAATCCAACAACAGACGCCTTAAGCCGACAAACAGTGAGACTTGGTATCCCAAAAAGATACCTGTACATGCCCTTTTGTGATATCGGAACTTCCACTTTTCCTTTATGCCTATCCCTACATAATTGCCAACCTCCAAGCCTAGCCTGCCATGTGTGTGAAGCGCAGCTCGCAGGGGCTCCAAATCAGCTGTGCTTACTCGGTTCTTTGGTTTCCGACACACCTGTGCAGGTGGCAAGGCCTTGAAGCTTGCAGTAACAGCGAAGGGACTTTACTGGGAACCCAAAACAGGGAACCCCAAGAATATAGCAGCAATATAATAGAATACAAGGACCCTGGTAGGTATGTTCCTATTACATTCAAGGTAAAGTCCCCTTGAACAACTAAACCACAAAGTGTTCACTCCTAACCCTAAGCTCCTACCTTACAAGTGACCTCTAAGCCCCAAACTCCGAACGCAAAACCCGGAATCCCAAACTCCAAACCCAAACTCTAGGCCACAAGAGGCGGAAAAGGAGGCGGAAAGGCCAGATAATGGAAATGTCATAAATCTAGGGCTTGCAGTTTAGGGCTTCGAGTGTTGGTAAGGATGGTTCTACATGACTTTGAAACGGGTCCCCTAAGTCCTGCATAGCTTACATATTTGCTCGAATCACCTCTTCGCTGAGGTCGTAAAAGGTGGGTAGGACATTGCTTTATGCAGCGGGGAAGGATACATGTGCTACAGACTTTATCCTTCAATCGCTGACCCGTTTAGGGTTTTCAGGGCTTAGAGTTTAGGGTTTAAAGGTGTAGGGTTCGGGGGCCCTGTGCCTAGGGTTTAGGTTTGGCCTTTGAATCCAGAAGGGGATGAATACCCATAACCAAATTCGAAGGTCTCCCATTTACAATGCAGCTGGAACAGCCTCAATCATCCATAATTTGGGTAGTTTGGAGTGAGGCTTTATTGCCTGCAAGTTTTTACAGGGCCTTCTATTCAGCAAGGGCATACAGATTTTCTCTTGCAGCTGACATTTCTGAATCAGCAGTTTCCATATCACGCTCCTACATCCTCTTTGTACCATACATCTTTCCTCTATCTATACATTAGCCCCAGACCCCAAAACGCTACAAGCCAAACCCTGAACCCGAAACTCTGAACCTCCCAGTCCCCAAGCCCTGATAGCTTGAATCCTGCTGTTGCAGGCTCAAGCAGCTCGTCCAGTGCCTTGGTTGCAGAAGAGTGTTACTATTGTGACCCTAAACCCTAAACCCTAAACCCCTTAAACTCTAAACCGTGGTGCGTTGTCAGGAAGGTTTCCATTTCATGTTCCATGTCCTCTTTCATCTGATTCTCAATTGTTGGGGTAAAGGGAGAAAAAGGTTTAGGGTTTAGGGTTAAGGGTCTCATTATCTATCCCCAAAACGTCCCCGTATATGTACATATGCATACAGTTTCCGCCTTTTTGTCCATTATCCCTATAGTGGGTTATATAGGGGGTATATTGAGATAATGGAAAAGAAAATGGAAACTACAATAATTGGTTATATAGGGGGTTATATAGGGATAATGGAAAAAGAAAACGGACAATTATAATGGGTTATACAAGGGTTATATAGGGGTTATATAGGATATAGTTGGGGAATCTACTTTAGCTACTTCATCCATGGAAAGGCGAGTCCTTTTGGATTCCTCCCTGCAGAATCTGAAGTCCTTACGAACAAACCATGGGCACCCTTTCCAAGATCCCTAAACCTTCAATGCTCTTTTCCCCCAAACTAGCATGGACCCCATGTTGCGCAATTTTGGAACCAGAGTCTAGGCTATGCGGCCTTCGTTTGAGGTTTCCATGCTGGTTTGGTGGAGGGTATGCCTTAAAGCCCAGACCTGTACATCCTCGTATACCCTCGTATCCCCCCCAAACAACTGTATAAAAAAGCCAACTGGCTAGGAGGGTAAACCTCAATCGCTTTTGGAGAAGCATCTCTTTGCCTCTCCATGTGTATCTAGAAGCCCCCATGTGGAAGTTTTCTTCAATGGGTTCCGGGTTCCTACATGGTCTCTAAGTGGGGTCTGTATACCTTAAACCCCAAACACTAAATAGTGCTTTCTATTTACTCTTCCATTACCCTTATACATACCTAAATGATTCCTACATATACTCGTGTTGTTCAGGCAAGTTCGGGTGTCCTCCGCATCCATGCCATGCTGGTCCCCGGCTGAGGCAACCGCAGCCGAAGCCGTAGCGGCAGCCGAAGTGCCTCGAAGAGGCCTTTGAAGCACCCATAACATATGTAAAAGCGTAGATGTACATGTATGTATAAGTAGAGGCATAGGCGTACGTACAGTTGTAGGTGTGTGTGTGCATGTGCATGCATAGCAGAAGACATTAAGGGTTTGGGGGTTTTGGGCTGCAGGTTCATGTGATTTGGCGCCTACTAGTTTTAGGGGCCTGGGACCCCTGGTTTGGAAGCCCTACATATCCACGTCTTTCCAGCGAACCCTATGT
This sequence comes from Symbiodinium pilosum, assembly GCA_905231905.1. Taxonomy (NCBI): domain Eukaryota; class Dinophyceae; order Suessiales; family Symbiodiniaceae; genus Symbiodinium; species Symbiodinium pilosum. The sequence continues at coordinate 23,253 of CAJNIZ010043633.1, read as the reverse complement.
TAGGGTCAAGAGTTGGTTTGGTCTTCCTTACCATTTTGGAATGCTGTTGGTCTCAGGGTGTAAGGTTTAGGCGTTTGTGTGTATTTAGGAGACTGTGCGATGCGCGTCATACTCTGCCAATTTGTGCACGAGGGAATGTTTCTTTGGGAGCTCAAAAGCCTTTTGTGACAACAAAGGCTAGAAATCACGTGGATGCCTTGCTATTTGCTTGCAAGCGGAATGTGTGTGTTTCACACAGCTTCCCTGCGTTCCACAAGTGAGAGGTTTTTGGTGGGTTTTGAGAGTGTCAGGTTCATCAAGAGTGAGATGTAAATGCAGGGTGCGACAGGAGGCGTACGCTGCGCGTAGATTTTAAATTTCTTTGGTGAAAGCAAAAGAACTATAGTCTAAATTCCTTAAAGGGAGTTACATAGGGGATTGTATAGGGGAGTATTGTAGGGGTTACTAAGGGGGATACTAGGAGTTTAGTGTGTAGCTCATATGGGTCGAAACAGGTGTGTGGATGTTTGTAGTGTTTCTGGGTAATGAAGTCCATACCCCGAAAATGTTGGTTCCACACGGTCCAGGTAGGATTTGGGGTGTTCGATTTGTGGCTTCAGGATGCTGGAAGGGCTGCAATATAACAAAATCTGGAATCAGGCCAGTCTTTCAACCTGGATGCCCTTCCCGGATTCTGTAAGATTTATGCAAAGTGTCAAGGCTTCCAAAACAAGCTAGGAAACGGCACATGGCAATTTGTTCTTGAGGGACCCTTCCAAATGATAGCATGTTTTTGAATCTCGTGAGATGCCTGGTGTATTCCGTTTCTTAATACGGGGGGGATTTCCCCAAAATTAGGGGTACCATTTATAGTATTTTGCGGTCTATATAGGGGTCCCCTTATTTTGGGAAAGTACCATGTTTGCCTACGTTCTGTCAACAGAGCTCTTTAATTGAAGAAGGGAGTTTAACATCGTCAGGCAAAAAGCTCAAGTCCAATTTCAAGTCACCCTTCAACCGTTTCATGTCCGAAGAAGTCTGCAATCCAGACTGAAATTCACACGTCTCCAAATTTAGGCCTTGCCTTCTAAACCCAGTGTAATCCTTACACCTGAAACCCAAAACCCAAAACTGTAAACCCTAACCTGCACTTTATTTTAACATATAGCCTGTATTCTGGGTTGCTGTTAAGGAACTTAAATTAAGTTACTATATTGGGGGAACCTTATTATTTACTATATATACCCATTATGGTAACTTAAATTAAGTTCCTTAACAGCAACCCAGTATTTGCCCACAGCCAGGTCAGCAGATGCAGGAGGCAGGTTGTCTTGATTTTGTTTGCGTCTCGGGGTTTAGGGTTTAGGGATTTAAGGGTTTTAGGGATTGAGGGACTTAGGGTTTTTAGGGATTGAGGGATTGAGGGTTTTAGGGTTTTTTGGGGTCTAGTGTTTTTTTAAGGGTTTCTGGTTTGGGACCAATTAAGGTGTGAGCTTAATATATACTTAGAAGCCTGAGTAGTCACCAATATTATGGTCCTAGATTTCCTTGCATGGTTCTGCATGGGATACCTCAAGTGCGACCTCACATGATGTTGGTGATGGTACAAGGATCCACTGGAAATGTGGAGTGGTTTCCACATTTTTGCTTCGTAGTAAGAATTGTGGCAGTATGTGTTTCTGATCCACACCCCCGACCCTGAACCCTAGACCCTAAACCCCCAACCCTAGACTCGTACCTTAAGAAATTGCCCCTTAGCTGAGCGGCTATCTTCCTTTAAAGTAATGTAGAAGCCTGGCTGATTACCCATGATATTCGCTTATAATCCTTATATAGCTGTAGTACTATATACCCCAGAGCCCTATCCTATTGAAATAGTCCAATGCACTAATTGTTCAGAGTTTCTATACTGATGACGGCGCTGACGCTGGCCTTTCTGAATAATGAGGCCAGTATTCTTAAGCAAACTAAATATGAAGACTCATGCGTTATCTACCAGGAGCACCTCAGACTTCAGAGAAGCAGGGGTTGTTGTCTTATCGATGTTGAATACCCTCAGAAGAAGGCAAGCTAACAGGATCGTGCTCCAAGGGGCAAACTCCAGCAAGCTGTAAGATTGATACCAATCTTAATGATGGGATTCTGCTACGAGTGCATGCTATTCATGGGGCTGCCATTTTTGGATGTTGGGGTAGCCAAAAAACGCTCATTATATCTTGGGCCATGACTTTGACGTCAACACCATGAGCGGGGCCCGACTCTCTTCCCCTTTGAGCTGTAGGCTAAACTCCTTAAAGGGGGTTATGTAGGGGAGTATTGTAGGGGTTGTTAATGGGGATACCAAGAGTTTTGACTATAGCTCTTTGGATTAGCACCCAGCGTATGGCGACATCTATGATTAGCGGGGAGATGTGTTCGAATGCTGAGCCTGTTACGGTAAGCACCCCCCATCTCTTCCAGAGCAGGATTTGGTCACGATTATGACACCCTAAACCCTGAACCCTAAGCCCTAAGCCCTAAACCCTACACCCTACCCTAAACCCTACCCTAAGCCCTAAACCCTAGCCCTAAACACTAGCCCTAAACCCTAAACCATTACTTCTATCTCTCCATAGAACCCGACACCCCAAAAGCATCTCTGACACCGAAGGCGCAGCGGCGGAGGTCTTGGACCCAGAAGCGGGCCTTTGAGGTTTAAGGATTTAGGGTTTAGGGATTTAGGGTTTAGGGATTTAGGGTTTAGGGATCTAGGGTTTAGGGATTTAGGGTTTAGGGATTTAGGGTTTAGGGATCTAGGGTTTAGAGATTTAGGGTTTAGGGTTTAGGGTGGTGTCCTGCCCCCGTTCAGTAACAGCCTATAATAGGGTAATATTAAGGGCTATATATAGCCATATTATGAATATTTTCCAGCTGTTGCTGGGTGGGGGCAGGACCCAAGGTATAGGCTTGCTCAATGTAGACCCATTAATCCCCCTCCTTGTAAGGACCTTAGTATTGGGATTTAGGGTCTAGGGATATAGATTAATATGCCCCCTCAGTTTAAGGGCCTTAATATTAGGATTTAGGTTTTGGGGTTTAGAGTAGGATACTATAGAGTAATAAGCACCCTCCCTTTAGAAGCCTTAATATTAGGATACCTACTATGATTCCTACTAAGGGGAGGGGGTTTACCAATCAGGGGTCCACAGTCGGTTAACAGGCACGGTTAACAGTAGGTTGTAAATACCCTGAACCTCCAAGTAGGGGCTATTGTAGGAAGATCCCGGAGCCTCCTGTTGAACTGTTGCCCGAAACCCCAAGCCCTGAATCCGGGATTCCTATAGCCTTTAAGCCTTATATCCGAATTCCAAGGTCCAACCCCCTCAAGCCCCTAAACTACTCCCCCACCTAAACCGCAAACTCTAAGCCATAAACTCCAGATTGTAAACCCTAAGCTGCGAAGCCTAAATCCGAAGTGCCCATAGCTGAAAGCAACCTGGAGATACTTACGCATTTCTCAAAATAAGCCCTAAGTCACCGATAATATACACCCCCATAACCCCCTCATAGTCCATATGCATGTATAGATATGTATATACATATATGTATACACATACTTACATATAGATACATCCAAGGGATCTCGCAACCCAAAACCCTTAACCCTAAGCCATGTTTGAGAAACTCCCACTTAAGGGCGACTCATCCGCTGCAACGCGCGGATCCTGGCGATCTGCAGAAGATTTGAAGATGGCTCAAAATTTGCGTCCAAGTTAAAAGGGTTGCAGGGATTTAAAGTTTAGGGTTGTGGGGATACACAGTGGTTATACAGGAAGATGCCATGCGAGGATTTATAGTTCGGGAAGGGGTTAGAAGGGGTGTTCGTTCGAGGCTGAAAGGCAGGTTGAAAGGCGCCAACACATGATGGAGGGTACCCTAAACCCCAAGCCTTGGATACTGCCCCCACTCAGTAACAGTTGGATAATGATTATAATATGGTTATATATAGCCCTTAATAGGACCCCTAATATGGACTGTTACTGGGTGGGGGGGGGCAACACCCAACCTAGGCCCTATTTCGTGGGTTTTCCTACGACCCCCTTTTGAACTACCCCCTCTAGGTTCTCCTGTAAATAACCTTAATTAGGCCTAACCATTCCTAAATAACCTTAATGAAGGGGGGAACCTATAGGGGGGTAGCACCTACTAAAGGAGCCATTACGGAGGACTTGGAGTTTAGACTATGGCTCATATAAGTTCAGATTTTTAAGGGAGCCTTGAGCCCTTTATACGCAGGATAACTTCACCTGGAAGCCACATCAGTCATAGACGGGTCTGGGTAGGAACGGGGTGCTACAAGCTTTAAATTGTGCCTTGTTACAAAAGCCTTGGACTACGAGCTCTAACATCTAGATCCCAAATCCAGCGCGTAGGCGCCTGTCCCAAAGCCTCCAAACGTCCGAATATGAACACCGCCATATTGTAGGCTGCTCAAAAATTCTCTTTGAGAACTGCCCCAGGAGACCCCAAGAAACGTATATGTCATGGAGACCCCCAACCCCTAATCCCCTCCTGCTTATAATAATCCCCCTAATTATGGATATACACATCATGGTAGAATCCCACCACCCTAACAAAGAGTATTCCTTTAGCAGTACACTGTATTTTAACGGGAACATTTGTTATGAGGGGTCTAGGGGCGCCTTGTTTTAGCTAGGGGAGGGTATCCTAAACCCTACACCCTAAACCCTAAATCCCTAAACCCTAAACCCTAGACCCTAGACCCTAAGCCCTAACGCTGACACGCTTGCAGGCATCCCGCGGCGCCGGCCAAGGTCATCGCCTCGGCAGAGAGATTCATCGGAACCCTAAATAGTAGTTTCCATTTCTTTTCCATTATTTCAATATAACCCCAATATAACCCTAATAGCGCCACAATGGGTCATGATTCCTTTTGGGGTTTAGAGTTTAGGGTCCAGGTTTTAGCTTTTAGGGAGTAGGGTTGAGGGTATCAAGGCTTGAGGCTCCAGAGTGAATGGGAGAGAACATGGAAAATTACCACAGGTCTTATGGTCTAGGGCTTGGGTTGGGGACAAAATAGAGGTTTGTAGGGATATTTTCAGAGTTTAGGGTTAACTTGCTGGTTGTTAGTAGGGAATGAAAGAAGGGAAATCAAAATGCGAAGTGTTGCCGGAGCTGCTGCACGTACTCATCCCGCCATTCCCTACTAACAATCAGGAAGTCAGGTGATCCCATCTGCTAAAAGTGTATTCCGTACTGTCCAAATTGTTTCACGATCTGTTAAATTTCAAAAAATCGAAAAATCTATCGGCGTTTCCTGAAAAACACATTCATCCGTAAATCAAGCACTTTAATCTACATGTGGAGGCCGCGCATTCTAAGCCCACAACATAACATCCCTGAAATATTTACGGTGGCCCTAGATCCCAAAAACCGCACATTGGACCTTCAAGCCTAAAATTCCCACAAAACATGTTCTTTGTGTTTGTGCTTAATCCTTAAGTTCCAAACCCCAAACCCTAAACCCTAAACCCTTAAACCCTAAACCCTTAAACCCTAAACCCGTGAACCCTAAACCTACCGCACCTCTCAGGCTGTCGGCCGACCTGGACTGGCTGGGCACAGCGACCTCCTTGCACAGCCACCCCCACCTAACGAGGCCAGAAAGGGTTATCAAGGGATACATATGTGAGGTTTAGTCAATTAGGGGTCCCTTTTTGTAGGGTACTTTCATTTTTTTTTCGGACTGCAGTATTTTGGTGTCCATATTGCAGTCCCCTTATTCATGGAAATTACCGTACATGTATCAATGCATGGAGAAGAAAAGGGAATTATACTTTATTGGAGAATTTACTGGGCAAGACAATGGAATGAAACGAAACACAAATTGGGCTTTGGGGTATGTAGTGTCAATATAGGCTGGACATAAGGGTCTTTCTGGTGTTCAGTATAGCCCTCAATGCGTTACCTAACAGGAACGGAAGCTCATGTGCTTGGAGTCGCCTTCAAACTTCAAGGGGACAACACAGCGGTTTTCTGCGGATTTGTTGTTTTTCTTGTTTCAGGGGCTAAGGGGATTACACGGGAGTACGGATGATGCAGCGGCTCAGGGTTTGGACTTTTTGCACGGTCCCTGGTGCGTTCTGGAGCAAACTACGAGAACACAAGATGTGAATGTTTGTGTAGACACATCGATATTTTTTTTTGGGGTGTGCGGTTCAGGGCCCGCGCTCAAGCACGGGGATCCTGAAATCCGCAGCCGTCATGATGGTAGTTACAGCGCCAGTAATGAGGATCAAAAAGACCAGTCGTGCCATGAAAGATAGTCTAAACTCATTAAGGGCGGTTATACAGGAGATTCTGCAGGGGAGTATCATAGGAGTGATTAAGGGGGATGTTAGGAGTTTAGACTACAGCCCATATAGAATCCTACGTGAAGAACACCGATGATTGCAGTTTTTGATGGCGCAACCTCTGAACCGCAAAATCCTTCAGCCCCAGACTTCCAGCTTTTGAGATTGAACCTACAACTTGGTTGCTGTTAAGGAACTTGATTTAAGTTACTATTTTGGGGAAACCATATTAGTTAATATATATATATATGCCCATTATGGTAACTGAGCTCAAGTCCCCTAACAGCAACACCGAAAACAAGCCTTTTGAAAATTTAGTTCTCCATCTTAAGCTCCTGAACGTCAAGCCCATGCATGAAAACGTTCGTAAACTGCAAGCCAAGCAACTGAACCCTCAACCCTAAACCCTAAACCTTAAATCCGAGACCAGGCACCTCCACCAGAGCCAGAGGCTCATCCTACCAAGGCTATTCGCGGAGTCGTTGGCTTTGCAGGGAAGTTTCATGCCTTAGTCATGACGCAGAATCGGGCATAGGTTAAATTCTACAATGCTGCTGCCATATTAAACGGGCAGTAACCTCCGCTAGTTTTTGGAAAAGGTTCGCGTTGGATTCATGGGGTCTAGAAGCACATGTTTATCGCAAAGGGTTTGTGGGTGTATTTAGGTTTCATGAGAAAGTTCACTTGAGATGTGGCTCCAGGGTTTTGACCAGGGCCAAGGGGCCGGTGGCAAGAGGGTTTCAGCGTCCAGGGCCCAGGTCTTCGGGTTTGTTTTGGGTCTCAAATTCGGTTGACGCTGGCTGGGACTGTGGCTATCATTCTTGTCGGCCTTGCAAATTCATTGATAATCAGCACCGGAAATGCGGGCTGCAATCCTCTGACAGCTTCTTCAGGCTTGTTGTGGCGATACTCTTGCACCTGACATCGCTTTTGGCGGCCCACTACCATTCCTACGGAATCAACTTAACGCGCGGTTTCAACAACAAAAAGGTCGAGACACAAATTGCTCGGTCCTCACCACAAACACTACATACATCTTAGACTCGAAGCCCTGAACCTTGCATCCTGCGCAAGCCGAATCCCGCCAGCCCGCCCGACTGCTGGCATCGGCTGCTGAGCGGGACACGGCACTGGAGTTCTGAACCCAGCAGCACACTGCACAGCCTCAATCATTGAAATAGGGTTTCCGGGGGTTGTGCAGGGGCTATATGGGGACAATTTTCACGCGGGGGCCTGATTGTTGATAAAAGTTGTTGGTGGTCATTACGGTAGCATTGCGCAACATTTTTCAATTAACCTTGTGAGGATCTCATCAAACGAGGCAGGGCGTGAAGCTTTCCTGGGGGGCGTTGTCCAAATGATGCTCCCATGCTGGGTACCCTAAGCCCTAAACCCCAAACACTGAACCCCAAACCCTAAACCCTAAGCCCTAAACCCGATACCCTAAACTATACAACAGATTCAATAAGCCATGACAATTTGAGGAGCCAAGATCTGGAGAAAGCAGTGCGTAACACGCCAACCCTCTGTCTCATTTGAGCTATAGTCTAAACTCCTCAGAGGGGGTTTTATAGGGGATTAGGGTTTAGGGTTTATGATTTAGGGTTTAGGGTTTATAGTCTAAATTCCTTCAAGGGGGTTATATAGGGGATTACAAAAGGGAGTATTACAGGGGTTAGGGCATTAGGGTTTAGGGTCTATAGTCTAAACTCCTTCAAGGGAGTTATATACGGGATTACAAAAGGGAGTATTACAGGGGCTTTCAAGGGGGATACTTGGAATGTAGATCCTAAACCCTAAACCTAAACCCTAAACCGAAATATTGTATGGGTTAATACGGGGGATACTAGGAGTTCAGACTATAGCTGATAGGGAGTAGACAGCGGCCTTCGCTGCTTCGTGCCGTCTATACCGCTGTGGATCATTGGCCCCCAGCTAGGCATTTTGTCCTTCGTTTATGGAACCTTGCTGAACGAAAAAGATACAAGGAATATTCAGAGTCCAGGAGGGTTTTTGGAACAGGAAAGTAGAAGCATGCCCAAAATTCCAGAGTCTTTCAGGAATAGCTTTTGAGGCTTCTGTGGTAGATTTAGGTTTTCTAGGGGCGTAGGGAAGTCTATGCAACTTTAAGCATATCAAGTTAAAGGTTGTCAAAACGTGTGTCCAGTTTGGGGGTTGTGGAATTTATCTAGCTTTAGACATTAACATTTCGAGCTTGCACATGGTCAACACTGAACATGCCTTCAACTTGGCTGATACAAGGAAAAAAATCATAGTCATGCAACCCCCCCAGACTGAGCAGATGGGCAACCATGTGAAAGAGGAACATCCTAAGCCCTGAATTTCCAACATTAAGTAGCAATTTGAAGCTTAAGATGTTCCAGCCATTTCGGAAACAGACCGTGACTTTAAGCCGCTTACTGCCTCAGCTACAGATCTCACTTGAATCAGCCCCGTGCTATACACACCCTTAGCTCACTGTACAACTTGTCGTTGAACATGCGGGTTGTCCTCTTACTGCTTTCATGACCCCTAAACCCTAAATCCTAAAGCCAAGGTTGAGCGAATAATCCTTCCTTAGCTTTCCACGCGATGACTTTCAAATCCAGTCCATGGGATCGCTGTGATATCCCCTAACATTGAGACTGAAATCTGAAGGACGCGTTCCAACCCTCCAACCCTCCAACCTTCCAACCCTCCAACCCTCCAATCCTCAACTCCTCTAGCCCTCTCGGCCTCCAACCCTCCAACCCTGCAACCCCCAGCCCTCCAGGCCTCCAACCCTCCAACCCTCCAGCCCTCCAGCTCTCCAACCCTCCAACCTTCCAACCGTCCAACCTTCCATTAGCCTGTGTAGAGGCCCCAGACCCAACAACGCAACCCACGTGCTTTAGGGTTTTGAGTTTAGGGTTTTGGGTTTAGGGCTTAAGGTTTCTCAAAAATTTGCGGGTCGTTTTGGCAACCGTAAGCTAAACCCCTCGCCATCAACCTGATTTAAGCCCTAAACCCTAAACCTAGCACCTTTGGGGCAGCTAGCGCATGTAGGAGAACTGCTATAGTGGCAATGAAAGTGCTGGTAGGGCCTGGTAGGCTTCGGTAGTCGCAGTACATAACAGAAATAGGTGTAACAGTTTCTAATGTACTTATTCATATTCAGGCAGCTTAGCCTTTCTACTCGTCACCGGCAACAAGACTCAAGATCCGACATCCTACGCAGAAAGCTAGCTTTCTGGTTACAGTGGTAGCGGAGCCCGGGGTGAGACAAGACTGGGCGAGCGGCCTTTATGAAAGGACGTGGAAGCACTGATGGCCTCGTCCTCTACAGCTGAAGACATTGGGCAAGGAGGAAGGATAGATCGCTTTGATGGCACTGATCCGTCCCAATACCGGAGATGGAGAAGAAGGGCAAGATTGATGTTGGCCTTCCTGCCAACCACCGTTCCGAAAGAGAAGTACGGACCTCGGCTTATGGAGTTCATCAAGGGTGAAACTGTGATTTTGCGGAGACCTTGGATATCGACAAGACCTGTAAGTGAGGCGGCGACGACGCTATCTTCAAGGTCCTTGATGACAAGTATGGTCCCCAGCTAGTGGATCTCCTGAACACAGCCCGGAAGACATTCTTCTATGAACTTCAGATCAACACCGGGGACACCGTCAGACGGTTTCATGTGCGGTTCACCTCGGCGACACGACTTCTTGAAGAACAGGAGGTCAAGTTGCCGGAGGTTGTCAAAGGCTACCTGCTGCTCAAGAAGCTGAAGTTGGATGCCAGCCAGGAAGCCACGGTTTTGACGGCGGCAGATGGCAAGCTGGATGTGGTCTGGAAAGCTGTGCAGCGCATCTTCCCGGAAGGGAAGGCAGGCAATGTCTCGAATAGTCGAGACGTTTTTCAAGCCGAGCAAGATGGCGAGGATGCAGCCGGCGCTGGGCAAAAAGAAGACGAAGTCGAGATGGTCATGGAGAGTGTCGCTGACGAGGCACAGGACAGTGACCTCAGTGACGAAGGGGCTCTTGAGGCTTTCGAGCCGTATGCTGCGGTGCGCAAGAGACTGCAAGAGAAGCGCAAGGCAAGGGGCTTCGCAGGAGCCAAAGGTGGAGGAAAGGGCGAGGATCAACAATGGCACTTATCCGGAAATATAAGTGACAGGCTGGCAGCGATCCAAAGCCGAACACGTTGTCACGTGTGTCGACGCTTTGGCCGCTGGAAAAAGGAACGCCCTGTGAAGAAGAATGCCTCATTCGAGACAGACCGCAAGAAGGATGTTAACATGGCTGAGGAGGCAGACGTTCTCCTTGTGGAGGCCTTTCCAGAAGTCACAGTGGTGCAAGCAAGCAGCTCAAGTTCCAGAAGCCCCGCGGAGACAACGATAGCAGAGGTGCTGAGCACTGACATGATTTTAATGTGGATGCGTCTCAATGCAGAGTTCCCGACACCGTTTGTTGCAAGACCCTTGTGGGCGAGTACACACTGCGCTGCGTTGAGGATAGGCTTCGGAGTCAGGGTCTTGCTGTGAGCTATTCCGAGGGCAGTCATGTGTTTAGGTTCGGTAATTCTGAGACGCTGTTAACGCATCGAGTAGCCACCATTCCTGCCAGGCTAGGTAGTCACCGTCTTTTGATTAAAGCGGCAGTGTTTCCAGGCAAGGGGCGGCGTACGCCACTGCTACTTGGCAAGGAGCTTCTGCGTAGACTTGGGGCTGTTATGGATATGGGTAGTGATGTTGTGACCTTTTCTTCCTTAAGGGTTAGTGTGAGGATGGACGAGACGCGCAAAGGGCACTATGCCATTCCGCTCTTTGATGGCTCTGAGTCAGAAGCCCTGCAAAGTTCAGCGTCTCCATTCAGACCGCCCACCAGCAATGAGACTTCTCAACGAGGAGATCGTGGTGCCCATGGAGGGCCATGCGCTGGAACAGCAGAAGAACAACGGCCAGCTCACCTTGAAAGAACTCAATGACAATGTGGACGGGAGCGAGATGATGTGGACTCTCCAATCCCGCCGGAGACAAAGATGCAGGAAGGGAAGTGCAAAAAGGCAGCAGCCGTCTTTCCAGGAGATATACATGAACGACAAGGACTACACTGGATGGGTGCGCGCCAAGTCCAGCCGCGTGATGAGGGAGTTCAAGCTGTGCATCGCGCGCAGGCACCAGGGCAAGAGCGACCGCGTCAAAGGACAGAGGTTGCAACAGGCCATGCAGATGGCAGCCGGTGCTCGACTCAAGAGCTCAGGGCGGATGAGCCGCCGTGGGAGAACGGACTGGCAGTCAGAGCGACCTGCAGGCCAAGGAAGAGCCCTGGGTCAAGGTGGAGCCAGACACGATGGAGAACCATGGGACGCTCGCAAGTTGGAAGTGGACCACCCTCCATGTGCTCACCAAGGGCCCGAAGGAGCTCAAGCAGATAATAAACCGCCTCCAGCGTGTGGGCATGGATCGACACACTGCTGGGCAGATCATTTTAGCGCAGGGGTCTGTGTGATGTCACGCAAGGCTCGAAAGGGGCGTTCGAAGTTTCGAAGAATATCAACTGGATAGAGTCCAGACAGAGTTTGCGCAACGAGTGCCCGGATGGCGCCGCCAAAGCTGGGGAGAACCTCAGGCCATGGTAATGTGGGTAAAGTTGATTTACTTCATGTTATGTATGGGGGCCACGGGCCTGGATTCTCTGTGCTCAAGTCACCTCGTCTGATTCCGCTGGCAGAAAAACAGTCTGTTAGTGCCGTTTCGTGTGAGCTGGAGCTGTGTAGCAGATGTTGATCATGACAAGTCTTGTGTTATGGAAAGGGGAAGCCAGAACTCATTGCTTGCGCTCCTTGTGTCAGCATGCCAGACAAGAAGCAGCTTAAGAGACACAACTTGAGGAAACATGCAGAGAAGTGCTTGCAACATGTGGTTGAGATGTGCCATGGTGTTGTGCAATGTGGGGGACAGTTTGTGCTGCAAGTTCCTGTGTACATGGGCGCTGATCAGAGACATGAGTTGCAGTCTAGACTTGGTAGTGCAGTTGGGCAGACATGTTAGGGCTTCAGCAGTGACATGTGTTGTTTTGGAAGTCAAGATCTCAAAGGTCAGAAAAGGTACCTTGGAACTCAGTGCTACATTACCAACATTCCGGAGCAGCAGCCACTTGTCGAAACCTGCGGTGGGGGACATGACCACCAGGATACCGAGGGAAACACGGAAATTGGGGAACACGAGGCCAAGGCGGACTGGTGTAGGCGTGTCATGCCCGAAAAGTTTGCCAAACGTTTATTGCGTGTGTGCAAGAAAAGCAGAAATCAGCAAGGGGTTGATGTTTTGGTCTCCGAACAACTCAAGAAGCCCAGGGATGAAAAGAGTTTGCTTGAAACCATCAAGAGATGTCAATGTCATAACAATCTAGATCGCCCCGCAAAACCGCGCTTCCTTCACATGCTTTGCACCGCCGGGGCCAATGAGAAGGCGTAGGAGTGTGCCGAGAAGTTTCAGTGCAGCACTTGTGAGGCAAAGAAACCACCGGATGCACACCGCATCAGCAAGCACCGAAGGGCTGAAGGCTTCAGTCAGCAGCTGTGCATTGATGTGTCTGAGGTTCCCATTTACCAACAAAAGAAACTTAAGTGTTTGAGCATTACGTGTGAGGGGACGGGGTTGCATGTGGTGGTGCCTTTGTGGAAAGGTGCGACGGCGGAAGGGGTGCGGGAAGGGTGCCGGAAGGGTTGGACTCAGTTGGCAGGCGTTGCTATACGCCTTCTGTCAGACAACGGCTCCCAGTTTGATTCTGTGTTTCAAGAAGCACTTGACATTCAAGGAACCTTTGCGGACAAATCAGCAGCTGAAGCACCGTGGCAGAACGGCGCTGTGGAAAGAAACAATCAAACCTGGAAGCGCGTGTTTGAAAAGGCTTTCGAGTAAAGCCATCCTGTCAACGAGCAAGAGGTCAATGAACTGATTGATCAACTGAACATTGTCAAGAATTCGGTGATCAAGAGACACGGTGACAGTCCATTTCAGCATGTGTTCGGCTGCAGCCTTCGTTTTTCAAGTTCGATACTGAATGAAGATGCCTGTGTTGTGCACAATTCAGCTTTTCTTCATGGTGACCATGATGTGGTCAGGGGCCAAGCCCTCAGAATGGCAGCTCGGCAAGCGATGCTGGCCATGGACAATGATGACAAGATACGGAGAGCCATCGAGCGTCGTTCCAGACCGGAGCGAGGACCCTTTGAAGTGGGAGACATGGTATACTATTATAGGCGTCACGTTGGTGGCAAGGGCATTTGGAAAGGACCAGGGCGAGTCATCGGGACCTAGTCCAAGATGCGAGCGCTCAAATGTCCCGAGCAATTGCGCAAGCTTTCTGGAGACCAGGCATCCGCCTTTAGGATGGTGCCAGTGGAAATTCTCAAGAAGGCAGCCACTGATCGCAATTCGGGGGCACAGGTGTTCATGCGGTTTTCTCCCCAGAAGGAAGACGTGGAGGTGGAACAGGGCGGTGAGGACTATGACAGCGTGCAAGCTGGTGAAGACTTCTCGAGGAAAAACTCTGCGCAAGAGACGGGATCGAGGAAGAGTTCACTGGACACAATCTCCTATGGGTCTCTTCCACAAGAGGGCTTCTCCCTGCAAGAAAGCTCCTTCAACGTCTGCTATCTCCAGGGCCCACCCCTGAGTGCTGATCATCTGCAACACCAATGCCACGCCACCGCCTGACAAAGTAGGTGCTTGTCGATTGAGATCATACACATCTGGATCAAGATATCTTTTGACGCGCCGCCTGGCTTTCAGCTCAGACTTGCCCGGAACCTTGGGATCTTCGCAAACCGTGATTTGAGTATCCGGCTTGGGTCGATACTCTTCCTCATGAGATCAGCCTCTGGACCCGCGTGCACCTTGATTGCCCCGGTTGCCAGCAGCTTCTGCCACTCCTCGGCCCCGGACAGTAGTTCTGCGCGTTCAGCTGCAGTAAGGCCTCTCCGCAAAGAGAAAGCGGCCCTGTCTTCGTGGAGATGCCGCCAGAAGAAGTTCCTGGAGCACCCAAAGGTTCACTGGTCCAGCTGCTGAAATGCGTTTACGGCCTTGCAGATGCGCCTCGACATTGGTTTGATAGTTTTACCAAATCATTGGAGCAATTGGGCATGAGTAGATCCAAACTCGACCCTCGTGTTTTCTACTAGTATGACCCTGGTGAACTAGGAGGGGTCTGTGCTTTGCGTGTGGAGCCCATGGTCCTTGGTGGACATGAACGGTTTCATGAAATAATTCTGTCTGCTGCAAAGAAGAAGTATCCATCTAAGCGTAGGAGATTTGAGGAAGGCGATTTCCGAGGGCGGCGTCTGAGACAGCTGACAGACATGTCCATTGTGTGCGACCAGACGGAGTATGCCAGCAAAGTGGAGGCAATTCCGATCGCCGTGGCCGCAGAAAGCAGAAGGAGGAGCCTCTGACCAGCGCTGAGCTAAGGCAACTCCGTGGAGTTGTTGGGGCAGCCGCGTGGTTTCAGACGGCGGTTCTACAACAACGAATGGGTCCGCCACGGTTCAGGTATTGATAGATGCCAACAAGCTGGTGGCACGCGCCAAGGACTTGTCGCGCGTGAAGGTCACCTTTCAGCCCATACCGGCAGACCAGGTGATGTTTGTAGCTATTTCAGATGCGAGCTGGAGCAACAACGACGACCTGAAGACCCAAGCAGGTTTCATGACCATGGCGGCGAATAAGGAACTGAAAAATGAAGTGTGGGCGGCTGCGTCGCCTGTCAGGTGGAAGAGCTACAAGCTGGAGAGACGGACACAGTCCACCCTGGGTGCCGAACTCATGGCTATCGCAAGGGCCGTGGCCAAGGCAAAGTGGATGAGATCTCTTTGGGCAGAAGCATGCCATGAGAATTACATCCTGCAGGACAACCTGAAGTTCCGCAACCTTGTTCCGCTCATGGTGGCGACGGACAGCAAGCCTGTGTACGATCACTCCCAAGGAGATGGCATCGTCATAAAGGACAAGCGCGTCGCCATTAACATGCTCCTGCTGAAAGAGGGCCTGGTGAACTCGAACGTCACCCTTCGTTGGCTGGACAGTAAGCAGATGATAGTGGACAGACGAAAGCCAACGCCTCCGCGGATTACCTGTTGTACATGCTCAGACATGGACAGTTCACAGTAGTCACGGAGGAAAAGTCAGAAGGCACAGCAGAAGCTCCTACATAGCTTTCGGAAGACTGGCTTGCGTGATCAAGGAGGGTGTGCGAAAGACCCATCCACGCAGGCAGTCACACGAGGATTTCAGTAGAGTCAGCAGGACATGTTTCACATTACATGGACACGCAGCCGCGGGGTTTCAGCGTAGCAAAAGACGCGAGCAATCAGCCAGTTTCTGGTCACATTACACGGAAAGCCAGGAGCCCAAAGCCCTGGATCCTACACCCACCAATACTTCAGCTCATTTTGCACCGGGCTTCCCCTTGGTTAGGTATTTTTGAAGGTAGTGAAGGTTCGTTAAGGGGACCTAGGTGGGTAGTATGGGGTGGTCTGGCTACAGCAACACCACCCGGCCGCACCTTTGGTGGCTTATATAACAGATAGTCCCCAATTGGCTTCCTTTCAGTTTCTGATTTCAAATTAAGATTTCCAGTGCGTGCGTGCCACTATGCAGAACTAGAAGATCCCTGTTGTAATGCCGGAACGGACCTATTCCTACACCCTAGAATCCTGAACTCTACATCAGCCTCACAAAGCCTTTTCGACTGGCGTTCCCTTGATACTAGACCCTACGCCCTAAACCTAAACCCCCACCCCCCAACGTGAAGTACTCCTTACACGGCCAAATATATTGACGGTCATCCTTAGCATCAGGGCGTTGGGAGTGCTTAGTCATACAGCGAAGTGACAAACCTATCGAGGATGAGTTGTCATCTACCTGGTCCCCTATGTCCTGAGCCCCTTAACCCTAAACCCTAAACGCTAAACCCTAAACCCTAAACATTCTGGGCCTCGGGATCTGGTCGTCAAGAAAGACTGCTGCCGAGGTTTTGACTTATCCTAGACGCTAGCGCCCAAACCCAAGACACCGAACCCTAACTGCTAACCCTTAAACTGCAACTCCTGAACCCTGAGCTAGGGCTGCAGCTGACAATGAAGACTATCGACGTACTGTTGATGGATAACAATTTATGATTTTGGGTACCCTTAACGTTGAGAATTTTGGTATCTTCCCCACAATGGGTATGCAGTTATAGGTGATGCAGGATTTACTCCATCAACAGCAGGAAGGGGTGCAATCTTTATCACTAGAGTACTGCCCCAACTCTGTAGCAATTGGACAATATTTATCATATAGTTATGTATAGCCTTTAATATGGCCCCTGATATAAATTGTTATAGGGGTGGAGGCAGTACCCAACTTATCACCGTTTTTGTGAGCAAGCTGCTTTGCGCATTGACTTGCGCCCCACTCCATGGTAAGTTGTGCAACCTATTGCATCTATTCGGGTCCCAAGTACAAAACAGCCGTAACAATGTAGGTGACCCAAAAACGGACAATGCTTCTGACACCCCCTCCCATATCGTGAAGAAGATTAGAATTATAGTTGCAGAAGACTCTTTCGCGCGGCCTGAGCAGCCGCCGTCGTTGAGAATCAGTTTAGTGATGTTTCAAAAAAAGTCCGTAGGCTTTCCTAAGAAGGATCAGGTATTTTTGATCTTTGGCCTCCACAGCAAAGGTACTCAGGGTTCTCCATTGAAGTCAGACATGTCAGGGTGTAGGGTTTAGAAGCCCCAAACCCTAAAGGGTTTGCCTCCGCCAAGGGAGTTCCTGGCCAAGAATCGCATCTCCCCGTCCACGCGCCCTGGTCCTGTGCTTGTGGGGGTGGGGAGTGCGGGCTTGGGAGTCAAGTAAGAAGCACTGGAGGTTAAGTGTTTAGGGTTTGTGGTTTAGGGTAGGAATGATGACTGTAGGGGCTTAAGAATCCGAATCATGTGGTCCCAGATTTCTTGGCGAATTCCGGCATAGGGTACCTCAAATGGACTTCAAAATGATATTGAAAATTAGTTAGGTCCCTACATTAGAAAGGTAGACGGATGCCAGATTCGTTTGCCCTGAACAACACCTTGTCTGAGACCCCGGACTCCATGGCCTTGATTTGGAAGGAGTGTTGTAAGGATTTCCCCGGGGCAAGCCCTAAACCCTAGGCCCTCAACCCCATATAATCCCTGTATAACCCCTTCTGAGTTTGGGGTTAAGGATTTTTGAAGTACCAGAAAATCCTGCAAGGCAGCTGTAAATGGCGCAGCACATGAATTCATCAGTAATTCAAAAATTGTTGGCAATACTCCCCGGTAGTCCTTACACAGCACTGGGGAGGATATACTTTGATGGAAACAGACGAGACCGTATTCTAGGTGAAGCCCCTCCGCTCACTCCTGCCGCTCTCGAAGCTCATAGCTCAAACCCTTTGTACTGCTCGTTTCCCTAGCAGTCAAAGAAGGCTAATTATACTGGGGATTAGCAATGATACTTGGCTCCTACACTAGTGTGACAACACGGGCAGTGATGGTTGCCAAAACGACCATGGCAATTGCTGTTGTCGGTTTGAGCATAGCGCTGAATTCCGCATTGTCTATCCGCCCTGGTTTTGCTTGTCTCCCTGATCACAAGCAGTCAAGCCCTAGACCGTGCGCCTCCTATCCGTACTGGCGGTTAGCAGGGAATAAGGGAATGCCATATACAGTCCCTTCTTCCCTTGTACTAAACCCTAAATCCTAGGGCACAGTAAGTACCCCCAAGCTGAAGACAGAAAGAACGCCAGATCTTTCCTCATGCTCAAGCTCACTCGGGAGCAGGCCCTGGGTTAAGAGAGCCTTCTGAGCAGAAAATCTGGGTTGCTGTTAAGGAGCATAATTTAAGTTACTATAATGAGTTTAGGGTTCAGGGTGCTTGATTCCAGTTACTATAGCGGGTTGAGGGTTTAGGGTGCTACCATAATGGGTATATATAGTNNTCCCCAATATGGTAACTTAAGTTAAATCCCGTTACCGCAACGCAGAAAAGGGTTCTCTTGGAGTCGTGAGGTCCTCAGGATACTTTCTAACACTCGCCTTCTGTAATTTCCCTTGAGCAACGAAACATGCCATCCTTTTCCAGGAGCAAGTAAAGGGTTCAGGTATAGGGTGTAGACAGTGTAGCGGGGTGAGGGGAATGAAGGACCGCGACTAGTTTGCCTCTGACTATTCCACTTTATTGGATAAGCCAGCCGCTAGCTTGTCGTTTTGAGGGAACCTCATATTGCTAAAGGCTTGAGGTTCAGGGCTTTGAGTTTTGGAGTTTCAGGGGAACGGGCTTCATGTCTTGTTGGAGCTGAAGGTTTCGGAGCTCAACAACACGAAAGGCCATACCAGGCTACGTACGGGTTAAGGCTACTTAACCCTAAGCCCTAAATCATATGAAGTAGCCCAAACGGCTCAAAGCAAAGGCTATACCCTCCCTAGCCCCCAAATGGCCCCTACAAATAGTTCTATCCTTTACAGGGGCTTCTGAACCCTACACCCTAACCCTAGG